>JADBJO010000216.1:817500-832500 GCA_016801955.1 Conus betulinus | reverse complement strand
TCGAGCGAGATCACAATGAACACAGTAGTTATGACGCATAAAACATAATCACGACAGATAAGCATGACCTAATGAAAACAGGTAATTATGACAAAAAATAAGTATGACCTATGAACACAGGTAATTATGAATCATAGCGACAGATAATTACGACTTATCAAAACAATTTTTGCTCTTGAAAAACGTAATTATGACTTATACAAACAGATGACAATAACTGATGTGCATGCACACTGGCATTACCTGGACTGTATATCTTCAAAAGGTTGCTTTCCAAAGGAGCAGTGCGCCAATAACCCGAAATAATTGCAATAATTAATTATTTCCACTGCTCACGGCTTGATGAGATCATAGAGTTGTGCGTGTGTGCGTATATGCAAGTGTATGTGTGTGTAATTCTTTATCAACGTCTTAACAGTGTCAGACAAATGTGTCGTTTCTATATCAGTGAACACTTGTACATTGTGGAAGCACACCTTTACACGCGCGCATATGCCTCATTGAGTTCTCCTCATCCCCGTCACACACACACACACACACACACACACACACACACACACACACACACACACACACACACACACACACACACACACACACACACACACTTTGACTCTCTCTCTCTCTAGTGTACAATTCATTGCTGCCTCTACTATGATTATCACTAATCGCTATACGTTGCTGTCGTTGCTAACATAACCACTGCTATATACCTACTATATGCTGCTGTTGCTGACACTGTGACTACTGCTATCCGCTCTATATTGCTGTTGCTTCAACTAAAACAACTGCTAGCTGCTAGATTGTACTTTGCTTGCGATTACGACTTCTGCTAGCTGCTGTACGTTGCTGTTCCTGCAATTGTGACAACCGCTAGCTGTCATACGTTTGCTGCTATTATGACTGCTTCTTAAGCCCTTCACTCCTTCTCAGGGCGCAAGCCACCAAGGATGGTCCGTCAAAGGGGCGTGTGATGGGCCACCTTTCCGTCTGGTTCAAGGTCCCCTGTGCAGTTCATCTGTCTGATGTCTGCCTCACATGTTCTGTGGATGGCTTCTCTTTTCTTTTCGCCTCGGGGTTCCGAGTGAAGGCCTGTCTTGTGACGCTGCTATAAGGGGTTTGACGCAGCATAGGACCAATATATCCTGGTCTTCTTCTCTTTTGTTTCTTCTTGTTGGGTCGTTGATCTGGCTTTCTCCCAGAACTCGGTGTTTTCAACGGCGTTCTATGTCTAGTACTGGCTGCTGTTATGTTGCTGCTGCTGCTTGCTACTGTCACGATTACTATTATTTTCTTTGTTTCTTTCTCTCCTAGTGCCTCAGATCCATGCAGAACACGGAGCACTTTTCTCTCTCTCTCTCTCTCTCTCTCTCTCTCTCTCTCTCTCTCTCTCTCTCTCTCTCTCTCTCTCTCTCTCTCTCTCGCTCTCTCTCTCTCTCGCTCTCTCTCGCTCTCTCTCTCTCTCTTTTTTTTTTAACAGTAAAATCTATGTCTTTCTTCATTGGCAAAATTTTGTTTCTGTTTTCCCCCTTCTATTCACCTAACCGTTTTTCGAAACACTGACATATCACAACAGGTACAATTTCTATTAGTGGACAATTAAAAGGCGTTTACACTAACACGTGTTTGGGTTTACTTGCAGAAGTGATAATTAAGATCTTTTATGGACTTAGATCTCATTACACTGTCACTAATACTAACTGCATTATATTACCGTTTCTGTTCCTATGACAACTTTAGCTGCTAGACGTTGCTGCTGATATTCCTACCATTCCTGCTTCTAGCTTTTTTATGTTACTGCTGCTGATACGATGACTACAACTAGCTTCTATTAAAAAGAATATACATTCTGTTCAACAATTCAACAATAGTTTTTTTTTGGCACAGAACAGAAGTGGGGTAAGGATAAAGATTTAATCAGGCTCTCTTTGATCTCAAAGAATATCTCAGCAACAGACTGCTAAACAAACAGTAAATAAAGCACAAGGTGTATGACTGAGGAAGAAGGGGTGAAAGAAGAAAGGTGGGAGGAGGAGGAGGAGGAATGTCATGATAAGGATGTGGATGATAGTCGGTACGATTATAAAGAAGAAGAAAAAGAACATGATGATAATGAAGATGCAGAACATGATGATAAGAAGAAAGAAAAGAAGGATCATGATGATGAAGAAGAAAATTTTGATAATGAATACGGTAAAGAAGAATCAGAAGATGAATAGGGTTAAGATGATGATGAAGAAGAAGAAGAAGAAGAAGAAGAAGAAGAAGAAGAAGAAGAAGAAGAAGATGATGATGATGATGATGATGATGATGATGATGATGATGATGATGATGATGATGATGAAAGCGGGACAGAAACAACATTAGCCATACACCTCTCAATCATGATTATACACCCTCTGCCTCCTCTCATCCCCTTTTCTAATTAATTCCATCCAGTACCATATACTCTTCACCATCCACACGAGAAACCCCCATCTAGCGCGGATCACTTTCACGCCTTTCGTCACAAACCTGCAACAGACAATTTTCTAAATGAAAAATCAGTGTCATGTTGACGTTAGCACCACCCCAGTGAGGACAACGAGGTGGCGGAATGCTGAAGTGGGTCACAACTCCCCAGGGAGAAAGGCTTCTCCAACGACCCCACTAACGGCTCTTAACGCGAACAATGGGAAGGAAATCGCTCCTCGAATTCTGCCCGTGAACAGAGCAGCAGCAACAATGCAGTCTACGTGTTCGCAGCAGTCGACCCTATGGCAGACCAGGGAGGTGACATTGTAGTTTTCTACACTACCAGGTGTATTACGAAAACACACACTTGTGTGTAAGTATTGTCAGTCTGGTATTCATGTTCGTAGTGACAGA
The DNA here is from genome assembly GCA_016801955.1 of Conus betulinus. NCBI lineage: Eukaryota > Metazoa > Mollusca > Gastropoda > Neogastropoda > Conidae > Conus > Conus betulinus. Next base: position 829,632 of record JADBJO010000216.1, on the reverse strand, counting down.
AAAACTTTTTGTTGTTGTTGGGCAAGTTTGCACTATATACATGATGTAGCAATTATCTTCAGATAAATAACCAAACATTTAGGAGACTGGTTGGTCTCAACTGTTTTTTTTTTTTTTTTTTGTTTTTTTTTTTGTTTTGGCTGAAATTATTAGTCTTCTGTTTATAGAGGATGTAGGCCTACTGTGGGATAACTATACTGCAGCCATATCATTCTTACTAGAAACAAACTATAGATTAAGACTGCCCATAAACCAGCTACGTCGTCCTTGCAGACTACAAAGTACAGCTTACAGCCACGTAAATCATGCCTTGAAATACAGCAATATTATCACTGACAGAGATATAAAACTGTGTCTTGTACTTCAGCCGTATTACTTCAGCCAGAGAGAGACTGTGGCTCATGATACGGCCACACCATTATTGCAGAACATAAACGGTAGCCTGTAACACAACTACGTTATCACTGCAGGAGATCAACTGCAGCTTATGACACAACAACATCATTATATCAGGAGATAAAGTGTAGCGTATAATAGAGACATACTGTTATTCCAGAAGAGAAATGATAGTCTATAACACAGCTATATCGTTCCAGTTGGAGACAAACTATATTCTATAGCAGTCATGTTATTCTAACAGGAGACAACCATAACTTTTAATTCAGCCTTGTCATTATGGTATGAGACAAACTATAATTTTTGATACAGACCTATGATCATTGGAAGAGACAAAACTATAGTCTAAAATACAGCCAAATTATTATTGCAGGATGTAAACAGTAGTATGTAATTCAGTCATATGATCACTGCATTAGGCAAACCACGTGCCCCCTTTGAAATACATCTGTCACACAAAATGTGACATTTCTTACGTTATGTATGCATCACATGCAGAAATTGTAACAACTGGTGGATTTCGCAAGGATCACGTATGCAACATGTAACAATGTTACCACTGTTGGCCCTGTGCTGTATACAACATTGTTACATTTTGCGCTGTTGTAAACATTTTACGTTGTATAAACACCCCGTCAATAAATGACGTGACACAGAACAGTGAGAGAAACAGCAGCCCATTCCAACCCTGCCATGGCCAGCACAGTCACGCCATCTCAGCCTGATAGAAAGCTCTGACCAGTTCGGGGCTACAAGACAAAAAAGTCGCATACAATGCATGGTCCTGGCATGCTAGCAGGCTTGCAGTATGAACTCGCAGAGGCGTGGAATTAGGTACCCATATGGTACCTTAAACAACCACTTTTTTCTATCATGACGTTCATGACTTGTTTCAAGTCAGAAGGGCCACCTGATCCGATATAAGAACATCACACCTTCAAACAAGGCGAGGGAAAACAGTTCGATATTTCACCTGCTCGTAGTAATGGCGTCATTTTGAAAGCTTGAAAATGAGCAGACGTGAGGACTGTATAGTCCATAATATAGCCACATTATTCTTGCAGGAAAAAAGCAAATGATGGACTTGGAAAACTTACAAAGCAGACAACGTTCTGGCTACACCCACACTGTTCGCAAAGATAGATTTCAATACAGCCGCTAATTCTTGCAGGCGCCAACCAGTCGGCTTCGAGTGGATTTTTATTTCTTCAATATTTATGATGAATTTGTCCTTCGAAAGAAGACAAGCTGTAGTTCTAATTTGGTATGTGTGTGGTTTCAGTATTTCTGCTGATCACAAAGATTTTTTTGTCAGTACCACATCAGAACCTCAATGACGTCACAAGACGACATTAAATGCAAACAGACGACAGTTACAACTGGAGTAGATGATCGCTAAAAATGAGAACGGATGATGGCAAATGTCATGAAAGATGGCCGTTAAAATCATAATAAAAAAAACTTTTACAGTTAAAATCATAATATATTACAGCGTAAGTTTAAAAACCAGCATAGACCCAGAATCTGAAAAAGTGTTGAATTTAAAGTAGACTATAGTTACATTCAAAGCAGTTGATAGTTAAAATCAAAATTGATGATATTGCATGCAGAAAACAAACTGGAGATTTCATGGAGTTTTGCTCTCTATTTGTGTGCTTTTCATACCTGCGTTGTGCCATACAAACTGCCGACCATACTATGAATGGATCGATCAGATCTTGCTCTGTCGCCCATCGACAGCAGTGTTGACTTATCCATCGAGTTACGCGCATTATTGTTTTTGCTGGAAGTAGCTGCGGTATTTATTCGGCCCCCCTGCGTGGCTAAGGATTACGCAACAACAGCTTTTCGTTTGGATCGAACCTGAGCGTCATAACACCCTGGTCATTCTCCCTGGCCAGAGGGGATGTATCATTAGCGGGGTTTTGTATCCTTTTGACATGACTATGGATATGAGGGAAGTATTATCAATGCTATTTTGTTTTGTTTTGTTTTTCTGAACTTCATTTTTCATACTGGCTTGTTACAGGTGACATTTTTTTGTGACGAAGAATTAACACAGAAAGAGAAGTAGCGAGAAGAGAAGGAGAGAGAGAGAGAGAGAGAGAGAGAGAGAGAGAGAGAGAGAGAGAGAGAGAGAGAGAGAGAGAGAGAGAGATTAGAAATGAGTGAGTGAGTGAGAGGCAGAAACAGCAAGAGTGACAGAAAGCAAGTGAGCGAGTGAGCAAGCGAGCGAACGACCGAATGAGTGAGTGAGTGAGTGAGTGAGTGAGTGAGTGAGTGAGTGTGTGTGTGTGTGTGTGTGTGTGTGTGTGTGTGTGTGTGTGTGTGTGTGTGTGTGTGTGTGTGTGTGTGTGTGTGTGTGAGTGTGTGTGTGAGAGAGAGAGAGAGAGAGAGAGAGAGAGAGAGAGAGAGAGAGAGAGAGAGAGAGAAACATATAGACAGACAGACAGACAGGCAGGGCAGGCAGAGACAGAGAGATAGTCACAAATACAGAAAGAACAATCGAAGAATGATGAAAGATGATTGACGATTACTTCTGCTTTCGATCATCTGGAGAGATCAAGGAAGCACACACACACACACACACACACACACACACACACACACACACACACACACACACACACACACACACCACACGCACACACACACACACACACACATACATACACACACTCACACAGACAGACACACAAGGGAGGGATACACACAGACAAAGAGACAGACAGAAGGATAAAAGAGTCAGTCAGAGTGAGAGACAGACAGACAAACAGAGGGAGGGAGACAGAGAGACAGAGCTTTTGTGCACTGAACTAAAAGAATTGTGGAATCCAAATTCTCATCTTTGCTTGCCCACCCACAGTCTACCCCCCCCCCCTACCCCCCCCCCCACCCCCCACCCCCACCCCACACACAAACTTACCTCCTCACCCCTCCGTCCAAACATCAAAACTACGCTAATCATACCAACAATATAATGACAGTACTTCAGATTAAAACAAGGCATAGAGAGAGACTGACTGTCAGAAATCTGATGCTGTTTATATGCAGCGTCTGGGGGATGGGGTGGAATAGCCAACAAATGGTGAAATAATTGGTGCCGGTCGGCTGTCCAGCGTTACCACACAGTGTTTGCTGGAGGTAAACAGACAACACTGGGTTTGGGACCCTGCTTGATTAAGTGGGGAAGTCAGCAGAACCGGCCAGACGTGTGTATCATGTGATTCAGGAGCAGAGCTCGTGGGCTAGTGTTAACTTTGAAGGTAATGTGTGGTGGGATGTGGAATGTGCGAGCACATTATTCCGCTGTCTGTGTGTGTGTGTGTGTGTGTGTGTGTGTGTGTGTGTGTGTGTGTGTGTGTGTGTGTGTGTGTGCATGCATATACATAAACAAGCGCACACACGTCTGCATGCCCGTGCATGCTTCTCTGTGCATGTGCACGTGCACTTGCGTGTGCTCGAGCACTGTGAACAACGTTCTTGCCAGTGGCATTCTGAACCCCACAAAACATTTTCATCTTCTCAGCCTCATAATGTCAACAACAACAACAACAACAACAACAACAAGAAAAATAATGATAATAGTTTTAGTCAGTAAGCTTATAACGCAACTTACAAGAAGGATAAAGTAGTATAAGTCTTTGCATTAAAGTATTTTACACACCACAGTAAACTGAGGTACTCTTGGCATTCTTGATAAATATTGTCTTCTCAACCTCAGAATGTCAGAAAAATAACAATTTTGATCAGTAAGCCTTTAAACCCAACTTAAAAAAGGATGAAATAATGTCAGTCTTTGTATTAAAATTAATTTTACACATCAACAGAGGTACTTTTTTTTTTAATTCAATGCATTGTAATACAAGTTTGTTAATTGTTACATTTTACTGTTTCACGCTTTCTATACATATTACACAGACATGTTTCTTGTATTTTTCAGCATTCAATATTAAGACAGGGACAATGCAGATACAAAACAACTATAATTGTGCTCATCTAGTCTCACAGAATATACAACTGATCACAGGAAACAGAAGAAAAGCACGTTTCACTTTCATAGCCAAAAATGAAGAAAACAAAAGAAAACAAGTTTCCTTTCTTATCTCCTTCAGCCTCTCTCACAAACAGCCAAACAAACACTGACGTATGATCAAGTGTACATTCGTTCAGTTGTTTGCTGCCCCCCCCCCCCCCCCCCCCTCACTTACTATTTTTATTCATTCATTCATTCATTGGTTTCTTCGCTCTTTTATTTGTACATCCATTCATGTATTCATTTATTCGTTCATTCCTTCACCTCTCTATTTCCGCCGTATTTGTCGAGTTTTAGAAGATAACTCAAAAATGTCCTGCTTTCTACTCTAACCACCCGGCTAAACTTAGGCAGACAGTGGAGACACGAAACACCCGTGTTTGAAGTGACTAAAGTTCAGCCAGGTATTCTTTCACCCACTGAACCAGTCAACTTTCACTGACGTCATTCATGCAGCAGCCGTTCTTAAGCGAAGGTCCTGACAGATGCACAGAAACTCTCTGATAACGATGTGCTGGCTTTGGCCGAGTAACGCCAGCAACAAGGGTTACAAAAATCACTGCCTTTCACAACTTTATTTTACGAAACGAATACCGCAAAACGAAGACTAATTTTTTTTTTCGTGGGGAGGGAGGGGAGCAGGGAGAGGAGGAGGGGAAGAAGGTGGGTGGGGAGGGGGTGGAAGGCTAACACGAGGAACGGGGGGGGGGGGGGGGGGGGGGGGGGGGGGGCTAAGGGAGGGGACACGCAGACTAACTTTTTTTTTCGATGGGGAGGGGAACAGGGAGAGAAGGAGGGAAGGTGGGGTGGGAGGATGTGGAAGGGTAACAGGAGGGACGAGGGGTGGGGGAGCTAATGGAGGGACATTCATGACCGTCATCCTACCTTCTAGCTTCCACTTTCCTTCCGCATCAAAATGCCCATCCCTCGCCCTCCCGTCCATCTCTCCTGCATCCGCTAATCCATCTTCTCCACCCCCTCGCCTTTCCACTGGCAACACTCTCACGCCACTGTTTTAGCCATGCCATACACAACCCCTTCCAGGACTGGCTGTGTTCCATTTCCAGCACTGGCGACTCACAGAAAGCAGTCAGTATCAGGCTGTCAAAAGGTAACCCACCAGGGGAGACGCTGCACTGCTGCCTTTTCCTTGGCATGATGCTCAGCGATGCCTCTTCTGATCAAATATACGCAGGGCACGACCAATTAAGCCCCCTAGAACAACTTGCTCCGCCACAGAGTCGACGTGAGTGCGAGTCCCGATCTGAACGGAGCTACACTGTCAATCCAACAATAGTCCTCACAAACTAGCCGTTACCAACGACCTCTACACGGACTCACCAAGGAACTGAACGTGGGGACTAAAACAAAACTGAAGTCACCACAAGAGCAGAGCGTAAAGGGGCACAGAATGTGATTTTTTTTTTTTTTACTTTGACCGATGAGGATGAGAATATAAGGATGATTCTATATAGACTCCTCTTTTTGCCTGTTCTTCCTTCACTGGGCTGTACCCTACCTTTCTCAGGCAGGATACAATTTGCCATTTATGTATTGTCATTATGGTGGCGTAGTGTTGTTTTAGAGAAAAAAAAAAAACCCTCCTCTTCCCTCCCCCCACTTTTCTAGGATGGTTATCCCCAGCTGACATATCACCTGAGGTGGATGCGGACGTGAATGTAACTGGCCTGGCTAAGTAACCACGTTATGACCCGTCCCATGCGCCATGAACCCTCTCCTTAATGATTCATTCCCTGTGTCTTAGTCTATTTACATGCTCTGAAACTTCACTTTTGTTATTTGCTCACTGTGTTTAGTCCATCCATTTCTTTCTTCTTTTTCTTATCCGCAAACTTAATGGAAGATTACTGGCGGGAGTGACTGGCCAAATGAGTATAGCGATGTTCTCTTGATCCCTGGGTCCTAGTTCAATGGCTGCTTCAGACAGTCAGGTTAAATGCGATTGTCTCTTTGCAGTCTACATCTGCCCCAGATTCCAGTTCAGTCCAGGTTCTTTGGAGGGGACTTTGAACAAAGATCCTGTGTGTGAACAAATGCATGGAAAACAAGAAACAAGCAAACGAAGGGGAAAATTTTGCTCGAAAACTAAATCCAGCTCCATTTTTCGAAGAAGATTAAACCGTTATGACCTGGTGGTATGGATGACACAAGCGCAAAATAAATGAATAAACAAATAAAAGAAACAAATATCAGTAACTGAACATAAATTGCGCTCTGGTGTTGTGTTCTTACACAATTCCCGAAGACAGAACGTGCGACCTTCATGCTGGCATTAAAAATGGCCACTTCCGCAAAAGTCATCACTGACGGTGAATTTTAAGAGTTTCAGCCGAGGAAGAAAGACGAAAAAAGACAGATAGGGGTATGGGGTGTGGGGATGGGGCTCCGAAACCTTTCCCTCAAGTCCTGCCGTCTTTCCCTCTTGTCTTAACGGGGAGAAATGTGGGCTCATACAGTATAGCGGTCCGATCTCCCCACGTATGCCATGCAATCATAACAGATCGATCATTCCAACAACCCGCCGCACGGTGGCTTCATTTGTTACCCAGTTAGACTTCCTGGATTCCATTCTGTTCTATGTTTTGGGCAGCTAGTTGCTTCACTTGTTATTTTGGCCACCAAACCTCCCTGCTCTCCATCTTCCTCCTCTCCCATTATCTCCCTTTACCTCCCCCACTCTTTTTTCCTTTCTTTTTTTTTTTTTTTTTTTTTTTTTTTTTTTTTTTTTTCTCCCATTCCCCTCTCTCTTCTTTCCCTTCACAGGACTTCATAGTCAGGTGCTCAAACTCTCCACCCCTCTCCACATATTCCACACATCTGCAGCCATTGGCTTCATGCTCCTTACAAATCAACGCTCCCGTGTGGGAATGCTGAGTAGTAGAAGAGACGCGGACAAACATTGAGCGATCAGAATGCAGATGAGGTTTGGGGATGTGGGGGAACTGAGGGAGAGGAGCTGGGCAGGAGAAGAGGCGCTACAGAGCTGCGGGTAAACACACTCTGAATGTCAGATGAGAGAGAAGACTCGGAGATTCTCACAGCTATGTAAATTCACGAGTATATGAGCCAAAATACAAATGAAAGCATAAAACAGAGTGCAGAGTAACGCTTACTAAACAAAAACGGAACAGTGAAATTTCCATAAGTATGCAGCATTTTAAATGAAAATTCATACTTAGGATACGTGTGCTAGGTCAAGGAAAATCAATGGGGCGTTCTGGAAATCTACAGACAAAGTGTCAGGATGCTTAGGACAGAAAATTCGTACAACATGGAAGCATACATTAGTAACAGGACTCTCGCTGGCAAGTTATACAGAACTGAAACGAATTTTAACACTAGTAGTTCCAAAATGATTTCTGAATTAACTTGACCTCTGCTGGTCTATAACGCAAGGTGTTGGCATACTGGAATTTTTTTACTGCTCAAATACAAATTTAAAATAAAAGACTGAACACAAAACAACATACTGAATTGTTGCTGGCAAGTTCCACGATACAGAAATACATCAAAACGTTATTGGCTGGTCGGTTGGTTGCTTGCTTGCTTTGTTCCTTTGTTGTTTTTTTTGATTTTCAAAGTGATAGCTTCTAAACTGAGAGGTTGATTTTTTAAACTTAAAACATAAACCAATTTTACTGACGATCAGATGATATGGCCTGGATTTTAAATTTGTTGCTGCTGTGCACAGCTGATCACTGTTCACTTTCTAGTTGTGTGTGACCATACAGAAGTTTTGGTTTTAGTTGACTTGTTTCATTCCGGAGCAGTCAACAACGAAATATGCCCTGCCTCATGTTTTTATTTCTTCGGCGGCATGGCTTGGAATTATCGTCAGAGTCTGTGCTCGAGAAGTTACTTTCACATTACTACCATGAACACCGATACATGCAACGTGTGTGTGTGTGTGTGTGTGTGTGTGTGTGTGTGTGTGTGTGTGTGTGTGTGTGTGTGTGTGTGTGTGTGTGTGTGGTGTGTGTGTGTGTGTGCGCGCGCGCGCGCGTTCGTGCGTGTGCGTGGGTATTTAGAAGCACTGGAGCTCCTCTCTCTCTCTCTCTCTCTCTCTCTCTCTCTCTTACACACACACACACACACACACACAGAGAGACACACACAGACACACACACACACAACACACACAAACACACACACACACACACACATATAGATAAAGACGCACACACATACAGAGAGAGAGAGAGAGAGAGAGAGAGAGAGAGAGAGAGAGAGAGAGAGAGAGAGAGAGAGAGAGAGAACAAGTTGAAATCGCTGCGCCTATCATCCTTCAAAACACCACAACGATATGATCTTCGCAGTATGACACTAATTTACTCTTCTAGGATCAAAATGTACACATCATACGCGGCCCACGCACCGATCAGCTTCATGTCTCATTTGACTGAAATGCTCACAACCAGTTATGAAGATCAACTGTGGTTATCAAAAACGTGCGATTGCAGGCCTGTGCCGATGCTTATCGTGTGCCCCGTTAGGCGAGTGTGCCCTAGTGCGACAGCGATTCCTGCGAGCTGTTCACGTTACAAATCGAGTCAAAATGGCGACGTGCATCGTCCTTTGAAATGAAACATTTGAATTTTACTTTTGTTGTTGTACAACAATACTCCTGAAGTAAGAAATGTACAAATAAACTTCTTTTACAAAAAAACATACACTTTAGAACGCAAACTCTGAGCTTCTTCGTGTCCCCTTTGAAAGTCCAGAGAAACATGGGTGTTGTGTGTCGTTTACTGTCTAGATATAGATGGCGCTGTAAGGTGTTGAGTTGTATGCTTATGACTGAGGACATGGTGAAGGGAAAGTGGGGAAAAGGGTCAGATACAGTTTATCATAGCTAAGACTGAGCAAAAAAAAATAGTGTTGTTTGCGAGCTATATTTACGTCCTAGTCTCCGTGCGTGTTTGGGTTGTTGTCATTATTTTGGGATGTGTGTGTGTGTGTGTGTGTGTGTGTGTGTGTGTGTGTGTGTGTGTGTGTGTGTGTGTGTGAATATGTGCACTGTGTGTGTATGTGTGTGCGCGCGACGCACTGTGTGTGTGTGTGTGTGCGTGTGTGTGTGTGTGTGTGTGTGTGTGTGTGTGTGTGTGTGTGTGTGTGTGTGTGTGTGTGTGTGTGTGTGTGTGTGTGTTTTGTCAGTACAACTTTGAGTTAATCTGACAATAATTTGGTTCAGTCAGTCAGTGTGTGTGTGTGTGTGTGTGTGTGTGTGTGTGTGTGTGTGTGTGTGTGTGTGTGTGTGTATGCGCGCGCGCGTGCGTGCGTGGGTATGTGTGTGTGTGTGTGTGTGTGCGCGCGCGCGTATGTGTGTGTGTGTGAGTGGAGTGTGGGAGTGTGTGTGTGTGTGTGTGTGTGTGTGTGTGTGTGTGTGTGTGTGTGTGATCTTCCATGTCTCACTTACTGTCGTTCCACTGACAGGTCAAAACAGCACAACTCCAGACATGGCCGAGCTTTCGCCACATGAGGTCTTACGTGTCCTCTGAAGAGAATATCGGGTTACAGTCTTTCCTGCTGTCAACAGGACATCTCTTGTGGTCAGTGGGTCTTTCCTCACCGTCACTGGACTTTTCCCCAGAGTCGGCTGAAAGGCAGACAAGAAAAAGTACACCCGAAGGTGTGAGTGGCACCAACAGAAGTACTGTCTCCAAGTGCTGAACCAACCAGCTGGGAGCAACCCTGCACTATCCTCGGAAATCTGTGCTGTGTTCACACAGGATGCAGGCACGCAGAGGAATTCCATGAAGACGTCAGGGAACATAACTGTCTCTAGCAGATGCCGTTGTGTGACGACAAGTGGACGTGACACGACAGAAGCTCCATGGGAGCATCCCCATGGATGCACCAGTCCATACTTCATAACTGCAGAGCCACCAGGAAAAGACACCATTTCAAGCAACTGTCATGTGCATCCAGCAGACGCGCTTATTGCTGTTCCACTGACAGGTGAAAACAGCAAAATTCCAGGCAAGGCCAAGCCTTTGCCACGCGAGGTCTTACGTGCCCTCTGAAGAGGATCCCAGATTATAGTCCTATTTCTGTAATTATGACTACTGCCAGCTGCTGAATTCTAATTTCATCCAACTATTACAGTTTACATGATCACTCCTAGCCGCCGCTGCTGCTGCTGCTAAATTCCTGTTGCTAAATGCAATAAGTTGCTGTTGCTGTACTCTGACTTTTAGCTATTATATGATGTTGCGGCTTCTACCATGACTACTGGTTGCTGGGGTAAGTTGAGGCTGCTACTATTATGACCACTACTTCTTATGGCCCTTCCCCATACCACTCCACACTGAGACGTAAGCCTTTAGAAATGGTCCGCAAGAGAGTAGTGTGCTGGTCTATCCTTTCCAGCTGATTCCAGGTTCCAAGCGTAGCTCCAGTGCCTGATGTTCACCATGTGGTGTCAGTCCTACATATTCTTTGGATGGCCTTTCTTTCTTTCGCCTCAAGGTTCAGAGTGAGCGACTGTCTTGTGATTCTGCCAGAGAGTTTAAGGCAGTGTATGACCAGTTCAGCCCCGTCTTTTTCTCCTTCGCTTCTCCCTCTGTGAGTCGTTGATCTGGTCTCTCTCCCAGAGCTAGGCGTTAGTAAAGGCGTACTATAACTAGCACCAGCTGCTATTATGTTGCTGCTGTTCCTGCTACTATCAACACTATATTGTGTTGTTTTTCTTTGTTTGTGCCTGAGAACATGAGGCTTTTTTTCCACTGAAAATGGATGCCTTCCTTTATTGGCACCATTTCTACACGTTCTATTGATCTCTCCATTTTTGAAGCACCGACACATAATTCAAGATACAATTTTTGAGTTGACAATCAGAGCGAGTGTTTAAACTTACCTATATCTCTCTCTGTGTTCATTTAAAGAAGTGATAAAAAAGATATGTAGACTACGGTCTTGTGAATACTGTCACTAATAATAGCTATATAATGTTGTGGTAGCTGCTATTATGACAAATGCTCGTTGCTGTTTCTTGTTCTGGTACTCTTACTATCAGTACTTCTAGCTACAGTATGTTGCTGTTGCTACCAGTTGTATGGTTACTGCTAGCTGCTGTTTTTATGTAAGGTTACAGGTCTTCTTTCAGTTTCATTTACTGATGGTAAAAAAGAAAAGTACGTTAATGGTACGCATATACTAAACTAATTAGCTTTTTTGTGATTGCGAGTGGCATCTCAGAAATAAACTACTGACCAAAGCAGCACCATGAGACCCGAGACGCGTGGCAGAAGGAAAAAGGAGTGAAAGAAGAACAAGATGGTGATGATGACGAAGAGAATCATGGTGAGAATGTGGAAGGTAGTCATCATGATGATCAAGAAGGAAAAGATGATGATGGTGAGAGAGAAGCAGAAGATGGTGATGATGATGAGAAGGAGGAGAGGAAGGACCATGATGATGAAGAAGAAAATCATGGCAATGAATATGATGATGAAGAACCAGAAGATGATAATGACAAAATTGAAGAAAATGCTGCTGCTACTGATGGTGATGGTAAAAGAGGGACAGAGATATTATCAGCCATATACCTCCTGATCACAGTTATAAATGTCAATCCCCTTTCTCCTCTCATCTCCCTTTCCAGTGAATTCCATCCAGCGCCATATCTTGCTCAATCCCCCCCCCCCCCCCCCCCCCCCCCCCCCAGCAAAACCTCCATC
>JADBJO010000216.1:805000-812500 GCA_016801955.1 Conus betulinus | reverse complement strand
CGAAACTAAAGGCACCATAAGAGCAGAGCATGAAGGTCCACAGAACCCGATTTTTTATGTGATGACCGATGGGGATGAAAATGATGCAGATGATTCTATAGAATTCGACCCTGGCCTGCAACTGCTTGACAGGGGCTGTATCCTGCGTTTTCTCCGGCATCCAGGATAAAAAGTGCTGTTCTGGAGGCCCTTCGTGATGTGTTCTCAATTTGATGGTGCTGTATAGTGCTGGAAAGAACCGGTCTTCCTCCCTCCCCAACTCTTCTGTGATGGTAAATCCCGTCTGAAATATCACCTAAAGTGGATGCAGACATTAAATCTGAGTGTAACTGGTCTGGCTAAGCAGCCTCGTCCATGTCCTTCCAAACCGCCCACTTCTTGTGACTGGATCCTCGCCTCAATGATTTTCTTTCGTGAAACCTCTCCTTAGTTTCTTACTTACGATGCTTAGTCCACTCGTTTCGCCTTCTTTTTCCTGTGGTTTCAGTCGATGAAAGGGAACTTTGGGGCCTGACTGGCCAAATAAATATAGCCTTGTTCTCTTGATCCCTGGGTCCTAGTTCACTGCCAGCTTCAGACAGCCTGGTTTGAAGCGATTTTCTTTTCGGAGTCAGCATCTGTACAGATCCCAGTCTGCTCCAGTCTCTTCGGCTGAGACTAGAAATAGAGATTCCATGTGTGAACATAAGCACTGAAAAAAGGCAAAAGGGAAAAAAACACACACTTGTGCAATAGCTAGTCATCTTCCATCATTCAAAGAAGATTAGATCTTCCTGTGATGGTGAAATGAATGATACACACACAACACAAATAAATAGTTAAATAAATGAATAAACGAACAAAATAAACAGATAAATAAATAAGTTTATGAAAAAAATATGCAAACGAAAATAAAAAATGAATCAAAATTGTGTCCTGGTTTCGTGGTGGGGATGAGGGTTGAGATCTCTGCTCAAGTTCTGCCATTTTTTCCCTCTCTATCTTGGTGGAGAGAAGTGTGGGCTCATACAGTGTAGCGGCCTGATCTCTCCACGCATGCCATGCAATTACAGGAGATCGATCACGCCAGCAACCCGCCGCTCGGTGGCTTCATTTGTTGCCCAGCTAGACTTCCTGGATTCCATTCTCTTTCATGTTTTGGCAGCTAGTTGTTTGACTTGTTATTTTGGCCCCGAAATGCTCCCCGCTCCCCATCTCCCTTCCCTCCCTTCACGTCCCTCTCTTTCTTCGCAACATTTCCCTCTCCTCTCTTTCCCCGTCAGACAACTTCATGATCATGTGCTCAATCTCTCCCCCACCCTCTACACATTCTCACAGAACCGCATCCATAGGCTTCATGCTCCATACAGATCAACGTTCCCAAGATGGGAATACTAAGCAGCAAAAGAGACAAGAAAAATATCAGGCGATGATGAGAATGCAAACGAGCTTGGGGCATATGGGGAGGGGGGGTGGGGGGTGGGGGGGCGGGAGGCAGAAAACTGAAGGAAACGGGATACAGGTTCTATAGAGCTGCGGGGAAACATAGTCTGAATGTCGAATGAGAGGAAAATCGGACATTTTTACAGCTATGTAAATGCACGAACATATGAGGCCAAAATGCAAATGAAAACACAAAACAGGATAACAGTGTAACGCCTGCTAATGCACAATGCAGAATGTTCAGCGAATTTTAGAACGGTAACTTGTGTTTCACCTGAATATTCAAAAGCTTTGAAATATGTGCCAGCTCAAGGAAAATCAATAGGACACTTTGGAAATCTATTGGATACCGAGGACAGAAAAGTTTGCTTACACAAGCACATCCATTTAAAAAAAAAAAAAAAAAAAAAAAAAAAGGGGGAGGGAGGATATTGTTGCTGAACCGAAATAAACCATAACACTTTTTATTTTTAAAAAATGGCTTAATTTACAGGGCGTTTGTATCTCTAGGGAAAACTTTTAGGATGCTGGGGAAAAACTCTATTCAGGTGCATTAATTTGAAAAAAAAAAAAAAACCTAAAAAATGTGGACTGTTCCTGGTAAGTTGCACAAAACTTAAGTAAATTCGAATGGTTTTTATTGTTTGTTTGTTTCAAAGTGATGGCTTGTTGTATCTAAAGAGTCATATTTTAAAGTTAAGGCTAAACATCTTAATCTTACCAGCTTTATCCATCGATATGGACAAGACTTCAAATTTGTTGCAACCGAAATTGTTGGAGTATGCACTACCCCCCCACCACAGCCCCAGCTTTCTGTCTTTGGCGGTATGGTTTGGAATAGTCCGCCAAAATTTGTACCATTGAACAGGCGCATGAATGCAAAGCTGTCATCACATAACTTCATCGGTGCAAGTCCATGGAGGCCAATAATGGACGCAGCTTCATACTAAATATGGACAGCTGTGTCCAATATGGCGAAAACATCTTCTGACGACGTGCTGATTTGATTGGAAACATTTCAGTTATTTTCAACAGCAGTCGGTCCAGTGTCCTAGATCTGATGCTCAAAGGAATCCCTGGTTATGTCTTCTTTAGATGTGACACACAACAGGTAGTGTTCATAATGAGAATATTTGTGTACCCAGTAACACTGCAATGTGTTTATTTTTTTTACGAACACGGGAAGACAGAGGTGAGACCACCTCTTGCTTGGCCCCTTCATCTGACCTCTGCTCTTTAACCTGCCAAAACACTGACCCCTGCTCTGCCTCTACACAAAACTGAGATTATCCCCAAAACAACTTGATGACATTCATCAGAAGTAATCTGCTTCAATTTATCTGGCATATGTCTTGCTGCGTCAAGTAATGAACAAATTGAAGATAGAAAATACACACACACACACACACACACACACACACACACACACACACACACACACACACACACACACACACACAAGCACAGATGCACGCACGCAAGCACACACACACATATACATGGAAAGCAATTTTCAGTTAAAATAGTGGTGCTTATCATCCTTCAAAACATCGTTTTTTAATCATATTGTCATCGCTGTATGAACTTAATTTGCCCTTCAAGTATCAAAATGTGCACATACCATACTGACATTTATCTTTTGGAACACACACACCGACCCGCTTCTTGCTCCTTTAATTGAAACGCAAACAATCAGTCGTGAAGTTCGACAGTGAAGACCAAAAACTCTCTATAGTATCACGATGCACATTGTATGAACAGTCAGCCCGCTAAGCGAGTGTGCCTAAGTGCAGCCAAGATTCTTGTGAGTTGTTCACGTCAAAACTCGAGTCAAAATGGCGACATGCATCGTCCTTTGAAATAAAGCTTTTAAATTACATTTCCGTGGTCTATTTATGCTTTGAAATCCAAATTCTGAGCAGCTTTGTGCCCCCTTATTGTCTAGAAAAAAGGGGATGTTGTACGGTGTCACGTTTAATGTCTGGAAAAGTTGGGCGCAGTGAGGCGCCTAGTTGTAAAATTGCAACTGAGGATATAGTGAAGAGAAAGAGAAAAAAAGGACAAATGTAGTTTATCATTCCTTACATTGAGCAGAAAACGGTGATAGAGTGAGAATTTGAGTCCTACCCTTGTGTGTGGGTTTGAGTGAGAATTGCGTGCGTACCCGTGCGTGTGTGTGCGTGCGTGTGTGTGTGTGCGTGCGTGCGTGTGTGTGTGTGTGTGTGTGTGTGTGAGTTTCTTTATTGTTTTTGGTGGGGCTGGGCGGGTGTACGCGCTGTGTCATCTTCTATGTACCCCAGAAGCATTATTCATAATCTCGGCTCCCCAATACACAACTACACCACGATTTATACAATTACAGTACCATCACTGGAAGTCCAGAGGGATCAATTAACATCAGGTCATCACGACCTAACCCGACAGACGGTGACACGATGCCATGCTGAGTCACTGCGGTGATGTTCGAGAGTGTCTGTTCTGACTCAACATAACACAGGATACCACCGACTGAGCCAAAGCTTATGACAATATTACTCACGACAGATGCAAGCGTGGAAGGAGGTCGAAATTGAGGTCTCCACCGGAGCACTGCCTGAAGGGTCAGAGGCTGTCTAATGATGGTCAACGAGGACAAAGATGATGCAGATGATGGTATGGAGTTCTATTCTGGAGTGAGATTACATGACAGGACTCTACGCTTTCTTTTGCAATTTGAGCAGCACTATTACAAACCGTCCACTAAGTGCATGAAACTCAACTGTGTAGTTCAAATCTCTCAATTTGAGCCCACAGCACACACTCAGCTCAGGTTGAAAGCTGCCTGAAGCCAAACTGCCTGTGTTGGGAATCTTACTAACGACTTCTCTGCTTCAAGTCTGCAAAGCTGACCACTGCAGTGCGGAAGTTGGTGATTTTAAGCTGTTTTTATTGCATATAACTTTCATTGGCTGAAATCCTATTTTCCTCCCTGTTTATATGAATAACTCTCAATGCCTCGTCTGTTAAATCCAAAATCAAATTCCCTGTCCCTAATTTTGCAAAATCGTATCCCTAATCAATTAATATACAGACATCTGTATTGTTATGACCAGCTCCTACCCATTAGAAGGCAAATCACTAGTTTTTCACATTAATTATGTAAAAATCCCACTTCCTGGTCTTTGATGAGCAAAAACATTCTGATTTCCTCTCACTCAATATACATTGATTCTAATTTTCTATCTTTCATTATGCAAATGTCCCAATAACCTATTTGATTTTGATGAATCCGAAATTCTCAGTTTCTATTCTTTTTGTGTGAGCATATCCTTTTTTTTTTCTTTTTTTTTTTTTTTTTTTGAGAAAATCCATCTCTGGATCAAAGACGCTCAAATGTAGTCACTTGTAGACATCTCCTCACGAAACCGAGCCCACCCAGCCATTTCCCAGTGATCTTTCTGACACTGTCTCAGACAGGAAAATTACAATGCCCTGGTTCAACCCGCCACGACGAGAGGCGCAGGAGAGAAAAAAAAATCAATGCCTTTCACAACTTGCACACACCATGGCCTAAATTCTGCAATGGTATGTTTTTGGGGGTGATGTTGGCAGAGCTGAGCGATTTGGGACGTGGGGAAAGAAAGGATGAGAGGAAAAGGAAGACAGTTTATTTGCCCGATATGTCAGTTCTGTCAATTACTTTCTGATTTATGATCTGCTGCTGCCACAACCACCACGGCTAGCTTCTATTATGTTGCTAATGATGCTACTATGACTAATTTTGGTAGCACATGTTGCTGGTACTGGTACAGTTGTACTGCTAGCAGCTACATGTTGGTATTGCTGCCAAATAACTATGGCTAGCTGCCGTATGCTGCTGTTGCTGCTTCTGTGGCAACTGCTAGCTGCCATTTGTTGCTGTTGTCGTAATTGTTACCAATAGTCAAGGTTCCTATTGCTTCTACCATGACTACTGTTAGCGGTTGTGCGTTGCTGTTGATGCAGCCATAGCAACTGCTAACTTCTATATGTTCCTTTGCAGCGAGTATAACAAATTCTGACTGCCATATGTCGCCGTTGCGGATATTTTGGCTAATGTTAGCCGCTATATACTACCGTTGCCGCTACTACGACTATTGCTAATCGCTATGTGTTGCTGTTCCCGCTACTGCGACTGCTTGCTAGCTGCTATATGTGCTGCTAATTCAGTTATGACAACTGCTAACAGGTGTCTGTTGCTGTTGCTGCTGTCTTCTCCCTATGGCCCGTCACCCTGCCCCACTTCCAGTCCAACCCCACTCTGAGGCATACATTGCCAACAATGGTTCATCAGAGAATCCAGAGCTGCTCCACCCTTCCCAGCTGGTTGAAGCTGTGACCCATCTGTCCTGTCTGGTGTCCACCTCTAAGTCTTGGCTCCAGGTGTTCTTCGGATGACCTCTAATATTGCAAGAGAGTTTAACACAGCGCATGACCAATCCAGCCCTGTCTACTTCTCTCCTGGTTCTTCCTTTGTGAGCCGTTGGTCTGGTCTCTCCCAGAGCTTGGTGTTTCTGATGGCAAAACGTAAGTACTACTGACTGCTGTGATATTACTGCTGTTGCTTCTATTACCACTGTTGTTGCCATGTTTTGGTCTGTTTGTATGTTTCTTTGTTCGTTTGTGCCCCAGATGCACAAAGAACACAGCACTGTTCTTCTTTTTTTCAGTGCATCACATGCCTTTCTTCATTGGCAGACACCTTTCTTCTTTTCTCCCCTTCTTTTCATTTCACCTTTGCTTGCAGGTACATTTTTGATGAGTGGACAATTACAGCAAATGTTTAGACTTACATGTTCTGAGTTCACTTATAAGCGTGATAAATAGGATCTTATGTAGACTAAGATCTCATGTACTCTATCGCTACTTCTGGCCACAATATGTTGATGCTGCAATATTATGATTACTACTAGCTCCAATTTTTCAAAGTCTCAAATTCTTTTCATCCATATTAAAAAGGTATGTACATGGCATTGATGTGTTGAAGTAATTATTTGTTTTGCAATTCCATGTGGCATCTCAGAAACAAACAGCTATCAAAGCAGCAAGATAAGGCCCGAAATGAAATGTGGGAGAGAAGAAGAAGAGAGAGAGAGAGGGAGAGAGAGAGAGAGAGAGAGAGAGAGAGAGAGAGAGAGAGAGAGAGAGAGAGAGAGAGAGAGAGAGAAACAACAAAATGGTAATGATGATGAGGAGAATCATATCGTGGAAAGAAAGATGGTCATCATTATGATAAAGAAGAAGATAAAGAAGAAGACTGTAGTAACATAGAAGCAGAAAATGGCAATTATGATAAAGAGGTCGAGAAGCATCATAATGATGATGAAAAAAAAATGATAATGATATATATAATAACAAAGAACCACAAGACAATGATATGATGATTAAAGAATGAGAGGAAGAAGAAGATGATGATCATGTTGGCAATAATGAAATAAAATGAAAAAAAAGGACGTAAACAATAGCAGGCATCTCTCTCTCATCACATCCCCCTTTCCAACTGATTCCGTCCAGCGCCGTATCTTGTTCACCACCCCCTCGCCAAATCTCCGTCTTTGCTAATCACTTTTATGCCTTTGATCACAAACCTACAGCACACAGTTTTCTAAATTAAAAACCAGCGTCATGTTGCCGTTAGCACCAGGGGAGAAGGAGGCAGCTTGCTCGAAGTTGGTCACAACTCCCCAGGGAGAACGGCTTGGCCAGCGACGACAGTCACGGCACCTAATGTGGACAATTGGCAGGAAACCGCTCCTCGAATTCTGTACCCTATCAGTAAATCCACGAACAGAGCAGCAGCAATGCAGCCTACGTGTTCGCAGCGATCAACGTTATGGCAGGCAAGAAGTGACATTTTGTTTCTACTGACAGACTTATTTTTAAAAGAAACAAAGAAAGAAGACTTACGTTGTTTGTCTTACATTTATACTTGTAGTGACAGAAAAGATATTTTCTGCATATCATATTTGCATTATAAACCGTAATGGTTGTTTGTAGGTTTGTCATTTGAATGTTCATGTGACTGGGTGGACTTGACTGTTTCTGTTAGACTGTTGGATT
>JADBJO010000216.1:785000-797500 GCA_016801955.1 Conus betulinus | reverse complement strand
GAAGTTGTTGCTGCTGCGAAGATTTTAGTCTGTTACCCCCCCCCCCCCCCCCCCCCCCCCCCCCCCCCCCCTTCTCTGCTGGCCTAGGATTGTAACTACTATCATCGATGCCATCGTCTGGACGCTGTGAAAGACTCTTTATCCGCGCATCTACAAACGCATACATACTGCACACACAGACTACCAGACATACACATGTACGCACGCACAAACAAATGCACATAGGCCTACACATGGAAAGTCAAACACAATGCCCTCTACTCTGTCTGTCTGTCTGTCTGTCTCTCTTTCACACCCACACACGCGCGCGCGCACACACACACACACACACACACACACACACACACACACACACACACACACACACACACACACACACGCACACGCACACACAAACACACACACACAAACACACACACACATACATATGCATGCATGCACGCATGCTGCACACACACACACACACACACACACACACACACACACACACACACACACACACACACACACACTTCTATCCTGAGGTATCACTTTGAAAATATTCTTTTTACTCATCTCCTTGGCTCGACCATCATCCATGCTGGGTTCCTGGCGAGCATGACTGTATCTACGTACGCTAATTTACTTATACATGTGATTAATACCTTAATTTTTTTTTTTTAATTTACCCATATATTATCTATTTGTTTTTTTTATCTGCAAATGAATAACCTGCTGACAGCCATCTGCAAAGAACTGTTTTGTGCATTATTCAGGACTGTTTCGCGTGACGATTGAAGAAAACAGATTTGTAAAAAAAAAAAAAAAATCACTACTGTTTCACACTGTGTATCAAATAAGTGGTACTTTGCATTCTGTTTTGTTTTTTTATTTTTCATCATCTTGGGCTACTCCTTTTTCTTTCCTTTTACTGAAGTGTGAAAAACAATCAGAATCCACAACAGCCATACATCTCCTTATGATAGCTTTAAATGCCACCCCCTGCTTCCTGTCACCCCCCCTCCCCTATCAGTTAGATCCAGCGCTCTATGTCGCTCACCACCACTATCAGCAGCACCACCCCCACCCCCCCCCCAAACTTCCATTGCAGGAGACAATATATAACTTATAATACACTCATACTACTATTGCCAGAAATAAACAATAGCTTGTTATATATAGCCATATCATAATGCAAGAGGTGAGCTATAGCTTATGATACAAACAAGTCATTATTGCGGGAAGTTGACTACATTTTTATAACGGCAGCCGTATTAGTATGGCAGGATGTAAAGTATAACTTAGAATACACCAACATTACTATTTCTGAAGACAGGGGAGACAAACTGTACTCTTCACCATAATACAGCCATTTTACCCGTTGCATGTGATAAATAAACTCATAATGCAGTCGCATTGTTATTGCAGGAGATAAATTATATGCTAAAATACACCCACATTATTATTGCCAAAGATAGTCTATAGCCCATCGCTCAGTCACATCACTATAAACGAAGAAATAAATAATACACATACACACACGCGCGCACGCGCGCGCGGACGCACGCACGCAAACACGGACGCACGCACGCACGCACGCGCGCGCGCGCGTGCACACACACACGCACCCCCCCCCCCCCCTCTCTCTCTCTCTCTCTCTCTCTCTCTCTCTCTCTCTCTCTCTCCATATATCCTTGCCAAATTCATGCTGGCAGCGTTCACTAAAACTGCAGCCGTTCTGCACATTTTTTGTTGCTTTTTTTTTTTAGTTCTTGTCGCTACTAGTGGTACACGCATAGGAAAAGAAAAGTATTTACAAGACATCTGGAGGGGGGTGCTCCTCTCTCTCAATCTCCCTCACACACACACACACACACACACACACACACACACACACACACACACACACACACACACACACACACAACACACACACTCTCTCTCTCTCTCTCTCTCTCTCTCTCTCTCCCCCCCAGCCCCTCTCTCCTCTCCTCTCTCTTTGGTCTCCCCCAGCCCCCCAATCTCTCTCTCTTTCTTTTCTGTTCCTTCGACATCTCTAAGGTTTACAATTGGCGGGATTTTTGTGCATGTGACGGTCCTTCAACCCACCGCTAAGGTAACCATATTCAGTGTGCAGAAAAAAACAGATGATTTCATTGTTTAGAAGTCAACTGAAGACGAAAAGCACAACAGTACTTCAGATATCTGAAAAATGCCTTTTCGACAGTTCTGAAACGATTTTACTGGATTGAATCAGGGAAACATGGCGTCGAAATCAGGCTGTGGTTCTACAGGCTACTTAATGCCTGCGCTGTTCGCAATTCAAGACTTGTTTTTGTGGATCGCAGAAAGATTTCACATCGTTAGGAAATTGAACATGTGTGTGAAATGGTTTGAATCTTTCACGATGAACTGAAGAAAGGAAATTTCCGTTTGACTGATTAAATAAACTGAGAAAAATGTTGAGATCAGAGAAATGAACAGAAAGTTTATGAAAACCTGATGTCAGTCGAAAACTACAGAGGTCTGTGAATGGTCACTAGAAATCATCTCATTCAGCAATGACATGGTGATTGATTTCAAGAACACAGAGTGAAATGATAATGTGGCTAGATCTTCTGAAAAAATACAACACATGAGTTCAGTGTGCAATTACCAGCTTACAGTCTTAAACTCAATGCGTGGACTATGTTTGAGTCTTCTGTGTGGTTGATCTTATCTTCGTCGAGAGAACAATGACCTCGAAGAAGTCTATCATGTGCTGCAGGACCATCTGCATCCATCTGTTTAGTGAGTGTTCCTACAAAGCGATGGCCGGTGTTTATCGCCCAACCTCAAACTGTTTGAGAAAAAGCCCAGGCAATACTGGAAAATCAGACAGACACTCTTGCAGACTCAGTATCAACTCAAAGTGACCTGGAACTACGTGCCCATATGGTATCTTCAGAAAGTTTTACGGTCTCTCCCTCGATGTTCACGCTTTCTTCTGACACAGAAGGGCCAGCTGTCCTAGTACATATTCAAATATCAGAACTTCAGTCAAAGCAAGGAAAACGGTTTACTATTGCAACTTTTCGTAGTAATGCCATCACTTTGACAGTTTGACAATAACTTGACATGTGAGCTGGACAGCCCATAATATAGCCACGTCATTCTTTCCAGAAGAATCAACAGAAGGCGTGGAAAAACCTGCAAAACAGACAAGGCTCTCGCTGTACACAAACTCTAAGCCCAGACAGCTCACATCAAGCTAATTCTTGTCGGATACATTCGATTTTTTCGTGCGTGCGTGCGTGTGTGTGTGTGTGCGCGCGTGCGCGCGTGCGCGTGTGGGCGTGCGTGCGTGCGTGCGTCCGTGCATGCGTGCGTGCATGCCTGTGTGCGTGTGTGTGTGTGTGTGTGAGATCTCTGATGGATATGTTTTCAGAAAGAACAAGAGCAGCCCTTTAAATTTGGTCCAAATGTAGTTTCAGTATATTTCATAACCAGACTCGTAATAATTACAGTTATCATGTATTATTTCATTATTGCATCGGTACTATGTGACGTCACGAGATGACAGTTAATTTCAAAATAGATGATAGTTGAATCATAGCAGATGATCCCTAAAATCGGAATAGCTGACCGTGAAAATAATGAAAGACTATTGCTAAAATCATGAATAATTTTAGAATCATACTATCTGATGATTAAAATCAGAATTGGAGGCAGATTTAATCAGAAAAATGAATTGGTAAAATCACCATAGATTACAGTTAAAATCAGACAAGATGGCTTTTAAAACAAAAGAAAATTATAGTTAAAATCAGGCTGGATGACAGAATGCAAAATCGAGATTCGGTAGTTTCGTTCCCTTATTTCTCTGCTTTTCAGCCCTGCACCATGCTCTACTAGCCGCTGACCATCATATGAATCGATGGACCGAGTCTGCCGTCATCCATGGACAGCACTGTTGACTTAACAATCGAGTTGTGCGCATTATTGTTTCTGGTGCAAGTAGCAGGAAGATTTATTAGGCTCCCTGCATGGCTAAGGATTACGCGACAATGGCTGTTCATTTGCATCGAACCTGAGCGTCATAATACCTCCGTGATTTTCTGTATTGCATGACCATGGTTACAGAGGCTTAATCATTATTGCCGTTTTGTATCCTTTTGATATGAATGTGGTTATGAGGATGAGTTATTATTGCTCTTTTGTATCCATTTGATTTGTTTTGTACACTGCCTTTGCAGAGATGATAAAGGTCTTTGTGTGTGTGTGTGTGTGTGTGTGTGTGTGTGTGTGTGTGTGTGTGTGTGTGTGTGTGTGTGTGTGTGTGTGTGTGTGTGTGAGTGTGAGAGGAGGGAGAGAGAGAGAGAGAGAGAGAGAGAGAGAGAGAGAGAGAGAGAGAGAGAGAGAGCTTTCATGTGCTGAACCAAAAACTCGAAAAATTCAAATTCTCATCCTCTCTATCCCCAAACCACAATCCCCCGCACCACCCCCCACCCTCCCTCCCCCAAACACTCGCCTTTTGACCCCTCTGCCCAAAGATCAAAATTATGCCGATAACGCCAGCAAACACAATGACAGTGAGTCAGTTGTAGTACACGGCATGGACAGACTGACTGCCAAAAATCTGATGCTGCCTGCGTACAGCGACTGGGGATGGGGAGGAGCAGCCAACAAATGGAGAAATGATTGGTGCCGGTCGGCTGTCCAGCGTTACCACACTGTGTTTGCTGGAGGTAAACAGACAACACTGGGTTTGGGACCCTGCCTGATTAAGTGGGGAAGTCAACAAACCCGGCCAGACGTGTGTATCATGTGATTCAGGAGCAGAACTCGTGGGCTAGCGTGAAGAGTAAAGTCTAATGTTTTGTGGCACGCCTGCGCACTATTTCGGTGTCTGAGTATGCGCGCGCGCGCACGTGTGTGTGTGTGTGTGTGTGTGTGTGTGTGTGTGTGTGTGTGTGTGTGTGTACACGTGCGTGCGAGCGTGCGTGCGTGCGTGTGTGTGTTTGTGCATGCATACGGGCATGTGTGCACGGCAAATAGCGTTCTTGTGGTGTGGTCACTCTGAACGGCACGAAACAGGCAACCAATTTTGACTCCTCAGCCTCAGAATGTCAGTAAGTAACAATTTTAGCCAGTGAGCCTATAATCCAATTCAAAGAGTGATGAAGTAATATCATTCTTTGTAATACGATGCTTTGCACATCACGTCAAGTGAGACACTCCTAATCTTTTATCATTTCTGTCTCCACAACCTCGGAATGTGGGAATTGAATGTCCAGTTTCCTGGTCTCTGGGTGTCTCATCAGCACAGGACTGCAACGAGTTCGATGTCACATAGTGCAGGTACAAATCCTGCTGATGGCCAACATAAAAAAAGGCATTTTGCAGCTCTTCTTCACGTAATGTCGTTTACGCGTGCGCCCGCGTGCGTGCGCGCGCACACACACATATATATACACACACGCGCGCGCGCGCGCACGCGAGCATGCACGCACACGCAGAGAGAGAGAGAGAGAGAGAGAGAGAGAGAGAGAGGGGGGGGGGGGAGGGTTTCAGATACCTTGTAACTCTAATACTTGATGCTTTGAACTGAATTTACGAGGTCGGCTTGGCCTGATATCTCTACCAAGAGTAAGACAGCTGTCCATATTCTGAGAAAAAGACGGAATGTGGGTGATCGTGTGGAGCGGAGATGGAAAGGAGGACAGGGCAAAGGGACCAAGTACCTGACTTCAGGTTTTTGCCAATACATTTTGGGGAAGAAAAAAGTCAGCAGCTGTGCACTCACTATGCATCTCATCTATCATGGTTGATGGGACAAGTGCAAGCGTCATTTATTGCATGCTGTCATCTCAAAACACGTTGATCACCTGGCGTCTTGTTTAAAAAGAATTGCAAGCAGCGAAGAAGGAACAACAGATAAAGCGTCTCAGAAGACAAGCGCACGTGACCTGTAATACATGACATCAGGGCGCCTATAAATTAGTTGTGTGTGTGGGTTTTTTTTTTATCGAGTATCCAGATTTTAAGACTTTAATCAGACTTAAACCCAGGGCTTTACAATTCAAAATAAGTCATTACAAACACACAATGGCGACGCAATGTAAACATTATGCAAATATAACATCACACACAGAAGTTGTATTTGAAAACATATTTAACAGCTTTATGACATTCTTCAGTTTTCTGGTGAGTAATTTCTAAGAGTTGACGATATACATTTATGGCTTGAAGAACAAAAATGTCACACCTATAAAACGACAATTTGAGTAATTTTGTTTTAGAAATGTTTCGAACAATTTATTCATTTGATAGCATTTGGATGGTGTTGGGAATATTTAAGTGTAAGAGTTTTACATTTTTACTTTCATAGCGGGAAGGAACATAAAAGCATCTAACGAAATACACCACTAGTTTAAAAAAAAAAATCACATAGTCAGCAAAGCCTTTCTTCTCTTGGAATCCCTGACTGGCACTGTTTCTCTGCGGTTCATGGTTGGCTCCGTGGTCATAAAGGTCGCCGTCAGATGATGCCAGCACCCAGCCATTTTGATGGCCCGACACTGTCTGTTATCGTTCTGGGGATGTTTACAATGTTACGAAGAACCCCTTCTCTTATCTCCTCTAACGTCTCCACTCAAGTCCTGCTGTCTTCCCCCTCTCTGTCTAACGGGGAGAAAGAGCGGCCCCCGTACAGTGTAGCGGCCTGATCTCCCCACGTATGCCATGCAGTTACAGCAGATCGATCACGCCAGCAACCCGCCGCTCGTGGCTTCATTTGTTGCCCAGCTAGACTTCCTGGATTCCATTCTGTTCTACGTTTTGGCAGCTAGTTGCGTGACTTGTTATTTTGGCCCACTCCCCATCTCCCTGCTCTCCAATCCCTTCTTCCCATCTATCACTCTCTACCCTTTCTTCTCTTTTACCACTCCAATGACTTCATAATAAGGCACTCAATCTCTCCACCGCCCTTTACATATTCTCATTGATCTGCATATACAGGCTTCATGCTCCATCCAAATCAACTGTCCGAGGTGGGAATACTGAGCAGTAGGAGAGACACAGAAAAACTTTGAGCGATAAGAATGCAAACGAGCTTAGGGGATAGGGGGAGGGAGGGAGATGACGGGAGGGAAGGGGAAAGGGGCACTATAGAGCTGCGGGTAAAGATAGTCTGAATGTCAAATGAGAGAAGACTCAGACATTCTCACTGCTATGTAAATTTACAAATGTATGAGCCAAATGCAAATGAAAGCCCAAAACAGGGGGCAGAAGAACGCTAACTTAATACACAATACCAAAAAAAGGACAAGTGAATTTCAAAAAAAGTATGCCAGCTTTCATCTGAAAACAAAGTTTGTTAATCAGCTTTAGCCTGTTACTACTTTCAATTTAAGCAACTTTCCGAAAAATTTATTCCATGACACTGACCTCTGACCTATCAAAATCATGAGCTGTGGATGAAAACCTCATTGCCAGGAAAGTTTGGTAATCAACACAAGCCCCCTACTACTTTTAGTATAAACAACTTCGCGAAAATCAAATTCCATGACCTTGACCTCTGACCTTTCGAAGCCAAGAGCTATGAAATAAACTACTGATCACCTAGACATCACCATATTAAATTTCATGCTTGTGTTGATACTTTTTCTGAGTCTTCAAATTTTCACATGTGACCATACTCGACTAGTCAAAACCCAATTTCACTATGTGTTAATACATGTGAATTCGTTTTTCTTCTGCCACTGTGTCAGATCTGAGTCCCCAAATGCCGTCTCTTCCAAACACTTGCCAACTAAATCAACCGGTCAAATTCCATTAAGGCCCACCCAACCGTTCTCCAGTGATATTCCTGACACAGTTCCAGACAAGACAGGTTACAATGTCCTGATTTCAAACTGCCAAGAACGGCGGGCCTAGGGAAGAAAAAAAATCGATGCCTTCACAACTTGATAAAACGAAACACAAGGGCCTAGGCTTGGCGCTACCTCTGCACTGGGACTGGTCGGAGTGATGGGAGATATGTATGAAGAAAATATAAATGGATTTGGGGAACGTATAAGGAAACGGGGAAAGAATATGTAAATAGCTCGTAGAATAAACAATTGAGCAGAACAACAGAAGAGGCAAACAACAGGCAATCAATCAACCTTCTGTTAGAATTAACTAATCACGGTGTCGACTGCTTAGAAGCAAAGCAAAGGTGTAAGCGCTAGCGACTATTCCCCACTTATGTTGTGAGCATTTCTCATGTAACCAAATTTGTGCATTTGTTATTTATCTTGTGAGCATTTGCCATGGGAACATTTGTCTTGTTACCATTTGTCTTGCGAACAATTACCTTGCGACCATTTGTCATGTGCGCCTTCTTTTGTGTATTTATCACAGATTATTTTCTTCGGGGAGTGGGAAGTGAGGTGACATGTCAAGTTGGATTCTCACACAGAATTCTACCAAGGATACCCCCTGACTGGCATGGATTCTTTTACGTGCGGAAATTGCATATGGGATCTCGGGTTATCATCGATAAATTCATTTCAATTCATATTGCTTATAGCCAACCCAACCGAAAGGGCAATATCAGGGCTGTCACTCCGCTGAAGTCAATTTTCAATATTAAACACACACGCGCGCACTCACACACGAACTCATTAAAACAGATTTTCTAAGAACACGCCGGAATGTCCTGAAAATCGTTCTTCCGTAAAATATAAGATCAAACGGAAAATGATAGTTTCTTTCAGAAACTCAAAAAATCAAATCAGGTGGGATATCTGTGAATAAGGTTTCATGGAGTTTGCCGTAAAGCGTTTAGGTCTGACCTCATGTAAGTCCCAGCACTCTACGAGTTTTGTTTTTTATAGCAAGTGGTA
Source organism: Conus betulinus (assembly GCA_016801955.1). NCBI lineage: Eukaryota > Metazoa > Mollusca > Gastropoda > Neogastropoda > Conidae > Conus > Conus betulinus. The sequence continues at coordinate 788,651 of JADBJO010000216.1, read as the reverse complement.
CATCACATGGAACGCACCACAGAGCTCCTTCACCTTTTAATGAAAAGATGCGAGTGGTGTAAAGGGAGTGCCCGGTGTGCAATCAGCACAAGACTGATTCTTTTTCACGGCCACCAGTGGCAGATGGTTAAAAAACTCTTGGAGGTTTGGACGGATTTGGAAGAGTTGGTTACCCGTCTCTGCGAGTTCACTCTTCTTCAGTCTTATAAGAGCTCTAGGCTTCAGTTCGGTGTAAAATAAAGACTAGTTCGACGACCCCACTAGACTGGTACCCTTGGCCCTGGGACTTAGTCCTGATCGAGTGCGTTACCCAGGAGTCCCTCTTTCCACTCCTTGAGGGACAAGGAGGGAAGAGCGATTCTACCAGAGACGCTTTGTTGAGAGATTCCACCAGAGACGCTTTGTTGAGAGATTCCATCAGAGACGCTTTGATGAGATATCGGGACTCCATCCATCAAGCAAATGAACACACGGGTTATCTTCATCCAAATGTATAACTCAGTTTGTCACTACCACCAAGGTGATGATGATATTTTCACTCACGTGTGTTTGTGTGTTTGTCTGTCAGCAAGATTATACGAAGCCTACCAAAAACCGTGGCCGAAGGACAAACCCATTCAACTGTAGCACGGATCCGGATCGAACAAAGGTATGATGATCCGTTCTCTACGATTGTCATAAGTTTGGTGACGCAGAAAACCACTCAACCCATTTCAAGGAAAGTCGGTGAAAAGACTGAACGTGGCCCAAATACTTATCCTGAGAATTTTCTTTTTTTTTTCAGGGATCAAATCAAACGGTTGTTCACGGACTCGTTCAGCAAAGTTCGTAACAAATTTTCCACTGAAAATGAACATTTCAAAGCTTCTGTCACGAACTGGTGATTTTGTATGAAGTAACATATCTTCATTGAGTACTAAATCTGTTTAGTAACATTAACATGGGTATGTCGTAAATTTGTCATGTCCTAAAAAAAAACAGGAGAGAGAAAAAAACACGGGAAGTAACTCTTTCAGTTCATACCAACTAGTACTCCCTCTTTCCCATTTGGCGGAGAAATGGTTTCGTTTTCACTCATGAAGTACGGTCGAAGCTGCTTTTAACGAATCGCCGGGGACATCCAAAATTACTCTGCGATATCCGGCATTCGTTACAACCGACGCGCCGGTTACAACGAATTTCTGTATGGTTGCTTCGTTATATCCAGCATGACGCATTTCTCTCTGCACGTGCACCTACTGACTTTTATACTTCCCTCTTTAGAAGCCAGAATGGTTGCTTATAATCGGCAGCGCAATTTTTACATTCTTCCACCAATATCTTCTTCTCTTTTGCTGGATTTCTTTCAACTTCATGAATAATTTCAATTTTTGCTTTTAGCGACAGACCTTTGCGACGTGCAGACGCCATGATGAAATGGTCTATTAAATCAAAGCCTGACACCCAGACACACTCTTTTCCCTTCACCCCACCCTCGTCCCTCTAGCCTCTCTTCTCTGTCTACAATTGCTGCACTTGACCCGATGTGAGTCGACTGCCTTGCTTCGACAATCACAGGTACTCGCTTTTCAGGACCTCAGAATACGATTTTATTGCTTACGAATTACAAAGGTGAGGTTTACGTTACACAAAAATACGTTAAACAAGCATACAATAAAAAATGCTGAGTACTTTTAATCACCTACATGTGACGCTGTGTAAGAAAATGACACAAGCTTAGGAATATACAGCTAGTCAAACACATGTATAAGCATGTGATTTCTATTTAAAGCAACGCAAAGAAAGCTCTACATTTCATGCGCTATGTGGACACTCTTCCATATCACTAGAATAAGCAATAGAAATCGCAGCGAACAAACCAATCATTTCCGAGAAATGGTTCCCGAACACAAAAGTAACCACTTTGCTATATCCGGCTTGAACTCTTCATGAGGCCGAACACATGATTCGCTATAAGCGGCGACTTCGTTATAGCCGGCCTGTGATCGCCCGCTGGGACCCCCAAAACATTTCGATATAAACCGCTTTTCCTTACGTCCGACTTCATTACATCTGACGTATTTTTAGTCATGTCTAGTAGGGTTTTCGCCAGGACCAACCTTTTTGCTTCGTAATATCCGCCATTTGTTATATCCGAGTTTGTTATAGGCGGCTTCGACTGTAACTTAAAAGACGGATTCAGGATCTTTTTGACCTTGCGGAAGTCAGGGCTCTACCGAGTCTTTTTTGGAAATTTGTTCGGTTAAAGGGTATACGAAACAAAAACAATATTGGGCCTGAAAACGTCAGAAATGCGGTGTAACTCATTATAGAATCGTACACCGAAATGTCCAAATGTAAATACTCAAGAAACAATCTTGATTCACGTCTTCCATTTCGGGGTGCGCAGGATGTCGCCATGTTTGAAGGTTTTGCTTGAAGAGAAGAAAAGTACTTCGGCGCAACGTTACAGACTCACGACATGAATCAACATGCTACAGTTATTTCAAGCGATAAAGATAGGTATGAGGAAACAACTTTGTTTTTTTTTAGTTGTCCTAATCCTAAGAAATTTTCATTGAACTGCAAAAAGACAGGGTTTAACAAAATCAGATCGATGCATAGTACACTCACCTCTCTGTCTTCCCCTAAAGTCCTTCTGCATGCTGAAAGTAAATCTTGGCTTTCTGTTTTGCACGGTCTACAACATTTGAACATTCGCAGGGTGTATTTAATCAGCTGTCTGTGCTGGTATGTGATGGTTCTTCTTCCAGTGTCAGGACTGGAGGAATCACTATCACGAATTTTCACTTTGCAGATTATATCGTTGGCTTGGCAGGCAGTAAGCAAGAAGTCGCCAAGCTTGTTCAAAGACTGAATGAAACGTTTAACAAGATATGGAATGGAAATCAGTGCCAAAAGACCTAGTCGATGGCCATCCACAACACCACCACAATCACTATAAAACCATCTATGAATTCAAGCTTGGAACAGTTCACTTTCCGAGGATCCACTTAGCAATTAGGAATCCAAACCAGAAAACCTCTCATAAGAGAGAGAGAGAGAGAGAGAGAGAGAGAGAGAGAGAGAGAGAGAGAGAGAGACATCAACACTAGCCAGGAGACACCCGCTCAGAAACAAACACATCTTCATGAAACAAGATCCGGTTCCTGTGTGCACTTATATATCACATCTCCTAGTATACATGTCAGGCATGGACCTTCACAGCGGATAGGGAAAGAAAAATCCAAGCCTCAGAAATAAAGTGTCTTTGCAAGACACTGACCATAAGATACTCTGGCCATACCACCAATGAACAAGACACTGACCATAAGATACTCTGGCCATACCACCAATGAACAAGACACTGACCATAAGATACTCTGATCATACCACCAATGAACAAGACACTGACCATAAGATACTCTGGCCATACCACCAATGAACAAGACACTGACCATAAGATACCTCTGGCCATACCACCAATGAACAAGACACTGAAATTAAGATACTCTGGCCACACCACCAATAACAAGACACTGAAATTAAGATACTCTGGCCACACCCCAATAATAACAAGAAACTGAAATTAAGATACTCTGACCACACCACCAATAACAGACACTGACATTAGATACTCTGATCATACCACAAATAACAAGACACTGAAAT
>JADBJO010000216.1:777500-782500 GCA_016801955.1 Conus betulinus | reverse complement strand
AACTACACGAAACATGGGACCTCGACATTATGTTAATAACATTGATAAACAAAGATACAGAGATCAAAACCCGAAGATGAAGTTGACGTAACGTAGTTTCTAGGCCAGCTTCTGTCCTTTCACAGTCCACGTCATCCTCCATATAAACAAGATGAATGCTGACTGAAATGAAAAAGGCAAAAAAAAAAAAAAAGAAAGAAAGAAAAAAAAAAAAAAGCATTTTTTTTCTATTCTGTTCGATGATTATTTTTCCTCCTCTGCAAAAAAAAAAAATAAACAAATAAATAAACAACAACAACAATGATCAAAATAAATTGATGTGATGGATTACACATAAACTGCAAAATTCTCATTCTCAGAGAGAATATCTTTCAAAATTATGTTCAGCCATTACCTTTTTTGTCCCCAAACACACACACACACACACACACACACACACACACACACACACACACACACACACACACACACACCACTTTTGTCCTGTAATTGGCAAGAGGAAAGCTCGGCAATCTCTCACTCCGATCCCTGCAAGTTGTTCACATCAAAATGGCAAAACACATCGTTCCTCGACCAGGGCATTTCAGTCGTATCTTCATCGCAGTGTGACATTATTTCACTTTCAAAGTGTCAGAATTGCAAATATTATCAGCAGTCTCTGCTTTTGAACCCACACACTGAACAGCCTCGTGAACACACACATGTCAGAAAACAGACGGTGTTAGCAGGTGTCCGGTTGTATGTATGATGGCAAGGTGAAGGGAGAGAAAAAATACGTTAAACATACTTTACACTATACTGAGCAGGAAATGGCGATAATGTGCAGGATTTGAACCCTACTGTTAGTCTCTCTCTCTCTCTCTCTCTCTCTCTCTCTCTCTCTCTCTCTCTCTCTCTCTCTCTCTCTCACACACTTCACACACTCTTCACACACACACACACCTTCTTCTTCAATTCTCTCATCTTATTGTTAATTCGTTTATCCATCAGCTTAAAATCATGCGTAGTGTGGTCTCAAAACTTAGCGGATGTGGTGTAGCGTATATGGGTTAGTCCGCACGCTGTGACACCTCGAAGAAATGAAACTGGAACTGATCTCTCTCTCTCTCTCTCTCTCTCTCTCTCTCTCTCTCTCTCTCTCTCTCTCTCTCTCTCTCTCTCTCTCTCTCTCTCTCTCTCTCTAGATGGAGGATGAGGAGAAGGGGAAGGAAGGGACGGGGGACAAGGGGGAAGCGGCGGGGTCCTGTCTCATCTACCGCGAGTCCCAGTGGCATTATTCTCACTCCTCTAATCCCGACTCCCTCATACATAGCCATACCCAGGCTTGTCCGGTCCCGGCGCTGGTACAGCAAGTCCAAAGGGATCAGTCAATATCAAGCCGTCATGAAGTCACCCACCAGAGGAGACACTGCACCGGCGCTGAGTCAGCGTGGCGGTGTTCAGTGGTGCCTATTCTGACCAGAAAATGCGGACGCCACCTAGTAAGCCCACTGCTGACGACAATTACTGCTTGTGTGCAGAGGCAGCGAAGGTGAGAGTCCCCCCCCCCCCCCCCCCCCCCCCCCCCCCACTCCCCCCACCTCCCTTCAGAGAGCGCCACCACGCGCATCTAACGACAACCCCCATGAACTTACCGACACTTTCGACTTTGACACAAACTCATTACGGGCTGGGACGTGAACTGGAAATCAACCTGAGGTCACTATGAGAGCAGGGCATGAAGGTCACAGAATTTGATTTTTGTGTTGTGTGTGTGTGTGTGTGTGTGTGTGTGTGTGTGTGTGTGTGATTAATAAACACAAGGATGATGAAGAAGACACTATGGAGCTATAGTCTTTTAAGAGACGGGACTCTGTGCTGCCTTTCCTAATATATCCTAGTGTCAACCGGGCCTGGGAAATACACACACCTGCTGTGTTGGTCTGGAAATCTGAGCAACACTCATCGAGACGCATCCATTCAGTGAAGGAAAGTCGACTGTGTAGTTCTTTGTCATTTAAGCCCGCAGCACATTCAAACACTGGGTAGGAGCCGGCCGGGGCCATAAAATAATCCCACAAATAAATGTCTAGGATGCGAATTACACCCAATCACACTGCAAGTCAATATTGCTAACCACTGCACCACAGCAGTGGGTCGTTCTAGACCTGTTTTTTTCACGGTAAGAATCTGGCAAAAACCCCAGCTCCCTCTCCACTTGTGAGCCAAAAATTCAGCATCTCATGTGTTAGCATGTAAAATCCCAGTTCCACGCCTTTTCGCCTGCAAAGTCCCATTCTTAGTCAATTACTTTGCGAACATCTTTATTTTCATGAGAAAATGGCTGTCTGCTAACAGGTGAAATTCCCAGTTCTCCATCTTTTAAGACACAAAAACTTCAAGTTTTCTACTTTTTAATGAGTAAAATTTCCCAGTTTTCTGTCTTTTTTTTAATACACCGTAAATTCAAGTTCCCATAGGTTTCCTTCTATGATATTTTAGCATGCTTTAATGGCTGTTCCTATCCTTTAGTGTGACTCTCTCTCTCTCTCTCTCTCTCTCTCTCTCTCTCTCTCTCTGTGTGTGTGTGTGTGTGTGTGTGTGTATGTATGTATGTGTGTGTGTGTGTGCGCACGCGCACGCGCGCGCGCGCGCGCGCACGCACTTGCGTGTGAAACGTCCACCTTAGTACCTCAGTTCTTCGGGCTAATGAAGCCCAAATACAGTCACTTGTAGACATGATCTCACTAAACCAAGCCCAGCCAGCCGCTCCCCAGTGATCTTCCTGACACAGTCCCAGACAGGACAGACTACTACAATGCCCTGATTTCAGCCTGCCACCACGAGAGGCGCGGGAGAGAGAAACAAAATCAATGCCTTTCACAACTTGATTAAACGAGGACACACCGAGGTCTAGACTTGGTACTAACTCTTGCAACTGTACGGTCTTTGGGTGTTGCTGCTGGCAGAGCTGCACGGCTCTGGATGTGGGAAAGAAACAGCTAGACGAAAAAACAAGATACGGTACTTCCTCTGTACGTCGTTTACGCACTTGAGAACGTGTGATTCAGCTTCTTAGCAACTGAGCAAAAGCAATAATTCTGAAAACTACCCGTAAAACAAACGCACGACTTGCGCGTGTCCCCCCTTCCCCTCCCCATATCCCACGCCCCATATCGCTTTTATTCCCCCCCCCCCCCCCCTTCTCTTTTCCTTCTTCGATTCCTCAAACACTGGCACACAAAGAATAAACTCATCTTGGACATCGTAAACTGTTGTAATATGTTGACGATTAAAATAAAGACACAGGTATACAAATCACATGCGCAGGCTGGACAGATACTTATATACAAAGTCAGTTTTAAAGCTTGACTATTGTTAACAAATCTAAAATAAATGTTAGCGAACCGACCAGAGAAACGTGGACAAACGAGTCACAAGAAAAACAACGCGTTTCGACCTCTTAAGTCTTCTTCAGGTAAGATACAAACAAATAAAATAGGAGAGAATGGTTGAGAAAAGAAAAGTGAGAGCGAGAACACACACACACACACACACACACACACACACACACACACACACACACACACACACACACACACACACACACACTCACACACTCACACACACACTCACTCACTCACACTCACTCACTCACAACCATCCAACCAACCAAACAAACAAAAGGAGCATATCCCGAGTATGCTCCTTTTGTTTGTTCGAAGAAGGAAAAGAGAGGGGGAGGAGAAAGGGGGAGGGGGGGGATATGGGGAGGGGATATGGGGAGGGGAAGGGGGACACGCGCTTCCTTGCGCTGAACTCTGAAGCGATCTAAAGCGATCAAAGCTAAGTGAATTATCGTTATTTTGTTTGTATCTTACCCGTAGAAGACCTACGAGATCGAAACGCGTTGTATTTTGTCTTGTGACTCGTTTGTCCACGTTTCTCTGGGCGGTTCGCTAACATTTATTCAAGATTTGTTTAGATTTCCGCCTGCAGTCGTCTCACTTTGCAGTTTAACTATTGTTAATTTTTCAGACTTACATAAAACAGAATACTTTCTAAAGAAATAGATAATTTGATGAATTTCGGGAGAACAGGTAAAGATTATTCAGGATATGCTCCTTTTGTTTGTTTGGTTGGTTGTTGAATGGTTGTGAGTGAGTGAGTGAGTGAGTGAGTGAGTGAGTGAGTGTGTGTGTGTGTGTGTGTGTGTGTGTGTGTGTGTGTGTGTGTGTGTGTGTGTGTGTGTGTGTGTGTGTGTGTGCGTGCGCGCGCGCGCGCACGTGTTCTCACTCTCACTTTTCTTTTCTCAACCATTCTCCTAATAAAAAAAAATCAGCATCAGGGGGAAAATCTCTCTACCTTAAAATATGTCGATGTGCTGTAGATGAATGTATTCTATGTTCTGTACGTGAATGCATTCTACCATATAATTGGTCAGTTTGTGTTTCGAGTGTTACCCACGTATCTCCATAGATCCATTATTTGAAGGAGAAAAACTGGACATGTCCATGTTGTACCAACGCTTTTGAACCAGAAATTCAAAGTATGTTTGCATGTCTAAAACATGGCGGTTTCTTTAACAAGAATTCACAGAGCTTTTTCAGCATTGATTAAACATCAACCCTCACCTATAATCTATGAGATTTCCAGTAAAAAAATATTCTGGGTTTTGCAAGATTCTGTCTGCATGTCAGTTGCGATCTAAGCCTTTCGATGCAGACAAAAAGGAACACGATAATGTCTTGGCACATGCAAAATACAAAAAGATCAATCGGGACAGAAATCTTGGCGGACAATTTTCGCACATTTTGTCTTTCTTGTTTTATGTCAAGAATCTGTTGACTGAGTGTCATATTCTAATTAAACAAGTTGTGGCGCATTCAGTATATTGATCGTGCCATTGACGAATTAATCCCACCCTCCGTTAACCCTCTCTCTCTCTCTCTCTCTCTCTCTCTCTCTCTCTCTCTCTCTCTCTCTGCCACCGCGCGCACGTGTGTGCGTGTGCGTGTGCG
>JADBJO010000216.1:765000-767500 GCA_016801955.1 Conus betulinus | reverse complement strand
TAGTAGTAATAGTCGTAGTAGTAGTAGTAGCAGCAGCAGCAGTAGTAGTAGTAATTATGACAACAACAACTGCACTTATCTATCTCCTTATCTTGAGCAAAGAAACAATTCAAAACGCTTGCATTCGTCATTCACACACATGCATACCCTAAAACACACAAAAATCAATAAATGAGTAGACAAATAAATCAACAAGCAAACAAGTACAGACCTGAACACAGCGGAAGGCAGATCAGATACGAACAACTGAATTTACTCTCAGACTTGCCGAGTTCGGCCATCCATCCTTTCCTTCCCCCACCCTGCATCCCCCGCCTCTCTGCCCACCTCCCCGGGGTGGGTCTCCATGCAATATGCATTTCCCCCTGTTCAACCCAACGTGTTTTCGTTCTGGTGGTATATGTGTGGTGTCACTTGGTTGCTCGCTCTCTCCAGGGACCGTATGCCCGCCGGCCATATCACGGTAAGTGGGTGTCATCGTTAAACTTGGACGTTAACGACCACCAGCAAAAGCGTGAATGCTGATGTCAGGGTAGCCACGGCCTGCGAAGACAAAGCAGGTTTTCGCTTTTTTTTTTTTTTTTTTTTTTTTCTTTAAGCGGAACGGCTCTATTTCAGCAAGGCCAACAGACCTGGTACAGGCAAAATTCTGGTGAAAAAAGCGCTTGTCTCTCTAGTGCAAATAGAGTTAACTTTTCTCAGTTTATGGGTCAAACAAACAGATCTGGAGAGAGTCGAGTATTTGACAGGAAGGGTACTCCAGGATGTCGATCGGACATCGACTGTCCGCATTTCTACCGCACCGTTTTCACAGGCAAGTTTTCTCATTTGGGCATGTTCTCACTCTGATCGAATTGTTAAGCTGACTGATGGGGCTAAAATTACTTTGGGCGTTCCCACCAGTGTCATCTGTCCCAAATGAAAATGGGGGGTTGGGGTGGGGGGAGTTACTCTCGCTGAAAGCGAGCTCTAACAAAGATTACTTCCCTTGCAGATTTCCGACCATCGTTTATTCTCAATCAAGCACGTTAAAAATGGGATGACTGGATTGCTGTCGTTTTACGATCATTCTTTTCCTTACTGAACGCCCTAAGAGTTAAGATGACCAAAATGGATCAGACAGATTAGATAGTGGTGCTATTGTAACTGAACAAATATCACCATGAAATTCAAACTACACGCGCCAACCCCCCAAAACGGATTCCAACTACTGCCGCCGCCACCATTTCGTTTCTCTTAGAACATTCTCTACGGGCCGCCACAAAACGTTCAAGCGCTTGGGGCAAACGTGCCAGCACCCCGACAGAGCGTCGAACTTGCCACAAAACGCACTGCTTGAGTAACCCATTGCTCTTCCCAAACACCCTGTTCCCTACGTCTACGGTGCTTCTTTTACACCTGTTCAAGGAATGTACATATGAATAAAGCCGGCATCTTAAACAGACACCCGCCAATGGAAAGTAACTACGTGCGAGGGTATGATCTTCACAACACAGTACGCTCCACTGACTGGATTCTTCTTTGGGATTTTTGTAACCAACCCTGAAGATATCCGTATCCCTCGGGGCAGACTAACGCTTGGGTGGGCCTGCATGACGAAAGGATGTGTAGACTACAACCTTGTCAACGAGCCTAAACGAGAATGGAACTCCACATTGTGATCTTCATCATCCCTTTTTTCTTTCATTTTCATAGCAGCGTTGTGACTCTTCATGCCCCGCTCTCGCAGTGAAGTCAGTTCTGTTTCCTCCTTCACGTTCATGCCCATGAAGGGTGCGCATCAAAGTCGTCGGAATCAAAATTCATGGACACTGTCGTTGGACAGGCGTGCTGGCACCATCCAGATGGGGACCCTCCCTCACTCACGCAGGCTCCGGAGCAAAGCGATGAGCGTCCTCAGCAGAGGACCTCTGTGTGACGTCCTACGTGTGGTGGATCAGAACATGTACCACTGAACACCACCCAAGTGACTCGGCAGCAGAGCAGTGTCTCCTCTGAGGTGTTACGTCGTGAGGACCTGTTATGGAGTTCTTGTTTGGAGACCGCCGACGCTGGGGTTGCAAGGGGACGAAGGTGGGTGTGATTATGTATGGAGCAGGTGGAATCAGCGTTGGGAGTAATGCCATTGAAGCTGCACTGAGGATGAGACCGACCAACACACAAACACAAAAACAACACATTGTATGCTGTCGGGTCAGTATCTACAAGTGGTGATACTTTCAAAAGTCTACCTGCAACACTGACAAAATGCTAAAGGTAAACGCCAAAGGAAGACACTTTAGGGAGAGCTTGACGGCAGAATGTCTTCGGAGAAGAAATTCTCTTTAGACAAGTGGTTCGGTGGCGAACTTCTTACGCTCTAAGGAGGCCGGGCAGCACCCAGGTCATGACTCCTAGATGTCCTTCTACTGTCAAATTACACACACACGCACGCACGCACGCACGCAAGCACACACACACACACACACACACACACACACACACACACACACACACACAC
>JADBJO010000216.1:747500-752500 GCA_016801955.1 Conus betulinus | reverse complement strand
GTGGATGTTATATCCTCTGTTCTGTTGTTTGTTTTTTTTTTTGGGGGGCGGGGGTGCTTTATACCGAATTCTTATTTTTGCTGTTGCTGTGTATACTTTCGTGTTTCTTTTGTTTAACAACAATAAAAGCAAATAAAGATTAGAGAAAAGAAAGAAGAAGCTTGCATAAGTGCTAACCTGGGAGGTCAGCTGACGATTCTTTCGTCGGGTAGATATGTGTCGGCTGCGCGAGCCAACGGGAGTCTGACAAAGGTGAATAGTGGGGAAAAACGTGGCGGGTCACTGTTTATCCCCTCTGTTTCTGTAGAAGTCTACTTCATATCTGTACGACTTTACACCTTGTTTTGTGTGTCCATCGTTATTTTGCCCTATAACGCAGATTTTTGTGCAGCTTGGTAGACAGAGGGAATATGGCCTGCGGACGAAGTTGCCAAATTCAGGTGTGAATCCGTGGTTCGGATCTGGATTAAAGGACAGATTCAGAATCGGCTCAGCAAGGTTACGGTGAAAACTACCGAACCGACTTACACGAATGTTGGTGAAAAGGTGGAATGTGGTCGAAGACGAAGTTGTCCAGTTTTGGTAGCAGTCTGTGCGGCTCTTCCGGATCAACAGATAAGATTCGGAATTCGTTTACCAGGGTCACGCAAAAAACTACTCAACCGATTTCAACGAAACTCAGTGAAAAGATAGAACGCAGTCAAAGCGACGAATTTGTATTTAAATACGTTGTCCGGATCCGGATCGAAGGGCGAATAAAGGATCGACTCGATACTGATAGAGGTCTGAGCTTTTTTGTTATTGTCAAGAGCAGTTCAAATCGGCGAGGGTCCAATCGACCTTTGACTAGTCCCTCTTATCAGGGCAAGGTGTCACGACTGTAGCAAAACTGTACACGATGTCATTTTGCCCTGCCACCAACGACATCTGGCGAAAGGATGAAATGCGGCCCAAAGACCAAGTTGTTCCATTTTGGTCTGAACCCGTGATGCGATTCCGGATCAAAAGACGGATTCAGAATTCATCAAACTACTACTGAACCGATTTCAACAAAACTTGGCGGACGGATTGAATGTGGCCCAAAAGATAATCCATTAAAATTTGCATTTGAATCCGTTGTCCGGATCCGGATCGGGATCAAAGGACGAATGAAGGATCCGTTCGACATCAGTAGAGGTCGGAGCTGTCACTGTTAACTGACATTTTAATCGGCGACGGTCCAATCCGACCTTTGTATATTCCCTCTTCCAGGACAAACTGATACCACTGTAGCGAAAATTTCATTTCGCATTGCCAGCTGATTTTGGTTGGACTTTGCATTGCACGTTTTCCGTCATTTTACGAGAAAAATAGTAATGACGACCTTTGGAAACCAGGTTATTGTGTGTGTGTGTGTGTGTGTGTGTGTGTGTGTGTGTGTGTGTGTGTGTGTGTGTGTGTGTGTGTGTGTGTGTGTGTGTGTGTGTGCGCGCGCGCGCACGCGAGCGCGTGTGTGCGTGCGTGTGCGTGAGTGCATGTATGTGCAGGCGCCCGCGCGCGCGCGTGTGTGGGTGGGTACGCGCGCGCGAATGTGAGCGCGCGCACGAACATTTCACAATATAATACGATAATTGACTACCTTGATAAAACGTCGATCTGAGATTGTTTTAATGGTCAGAGAAATCCGATTCAAAGCAAAACGACACCGAAAATACGGACGGGGCAAATGGCACGAGACAAAACGACTCGGTGCTAAATGTGAAAGGATGACTCGGACAAGGGTGAATCCCAGAAGCGACAAAAAGCTTGCTGGGTATTCTGTAGAATTACATCTGTTGCAAGGAAAACCTGACAATTCAAGTGTCCGTGTCGTAATGCCCACATAGAGGACATAACGACCAGCAGCACCATGTACAATTGCACTAGTAATTGGCTGCTTACATTCAGCAAGTTTTGTTTGCTCATTTGTTTATTTTCTAGCAGATAAAACAGCTACATTGTTGGAACAGTTTTCACTGTCTTATAGCCCCAAACCTCCAACACATACGATATCATGGGTCGTTTCCGGCCATCAGGTAATTGAAAGAAAACAAGAAAGAAAAGTACACACACAAAGGTGCGGTGCGGGTGGGTCCCAGAGAAGTAGTGTCCTCAACTGCCGAACCAACCAGCTCGGAGCAATCCTGCACCACCCTTGGTTGCCTGCGCTGTGTTCACGTAGGATGCAGGCACGCACAATGCATTCTATCAAGACGTCACGGGACATAAGTATTCCCTGGCAGAAGCCATTGTGTCGTGGCCACTGAATGTGACGCGGCAGAACCTCCAAGGGAGCGTTCCCATGGCGTAGAAGCCCATATTTCACGACTATAGAGCGCATCCCCCCCGACACACACACACACACACACACACACACACACACACACACACACACACACACACACACACACACACACACACACACACACACACACACACACACACACCAAAAACAAAAAACAAAAAACCGCCACCGTCAGGCAACTGCCGTATGCATCCTGCAGCCTCACTCGTTCCTGTTCCGCTGACAGGTGAAGACAGTACAACTCTAGTCTCGGCCAAGCTTTCGCCATGAGGTCTTAAGTGCCCCCTGAAGAGAATCCTGGGTTACGGTCTTTCCCGTTGTCAACAGGAATTTCTCTGCGATCCCCGGAGTCGGCGAAAAGTCAGACAAGACAAAGATACACCCAAAGGTGCGGGTGGGACCCAGAGAAGCACTGTCATCAACTGCCGAACAAACCAGCTGGAAGCAATCCTTCACCACCTATGGAAGCCTGTGCTGTGTTCACATAGTAAGGTAGTGTTGCTTACAGCCCAGCCGACCGCAAAAGGACCATATCAGGGTTGTCCCAACGTTGAAATCAATTCAATTAAAAGAAAAAAAAAACATTCACGCATCTCCTTAAGATATACCCACTAAAAACGCACCAGAAACTTTGTTAAAAATCTTTCTTCCGTAAAATCTTAGATCAGATGAAAAATGTTATCTCTTTCAAAAATTCAAAGATCACGTCAGGTAGGACATCTCTGAACAAACTTTTCATGGATTCTGCCGTAAAAGTGTTTATGTCTCACATCGTGCAAGTCCCAGCACTCTAAAGGAATGTTTCACTGTGAGTGGAACATGACATGGAATGTACCACAGAGCTTCTACACCTCTTAAAAGAAAAGAATGGGGGCGTAAAACGAGTGGCCTGTATGCAAACGGCACAAGACTGTTTCGTCTTTACGGCCGCCTCTGGAACATGGTAAAAATCCTTTCTGGTTTGGACGGATTTGAAATAGTTTATCCGTCTGCGAAGTCCATTCCTCTTGCCAGAGGTCTTTGACATAGGCCTGTGTTTTGGGTTTCAGATCAGTATGAGGAATAGACAACCTGCTCAGCTTTTCCGTTGTGGCACTCTTGGCAAGTTGATCAACCACCTCGTTGCCTCGAATGCCCACATGGCTGGGAACCCAAGCAAAAAACTGTGTTGTAGCCATCTGATTTCAGAGAGGTGTACAGTTCGAAAACTTTCAGCAGCTGAGGGTGCTTGAGGTTACGGTCGGCAATGGCCTCCAAAGCAGAAAGGGAGTCTAACAAAATGAGAAAATCTTTATGTTTGGATTTACAGACCATTTTAAGAGCCAGGACCAAGGCTGTCAGCTCAGCAGTGTAGATGGAGTTATCGGTGGGAATGTGTTCGGTACATCTCTGAGGGGATCTGCTGCACAAAATACATCAGAGGCAACTCCCTCCTCAGATTTGGAACCGTCAGTGAAATTCTTTTGAAGGAAGGGAACTTTGAACACAGTTCAGTAAAAAGGGATTTGTAAGCCAAGGAACTAGTGGAATCTTTCCGGTACGAGGCTAAATCAAACCAGATCTCTGGAGTGAAGAAAGTCCATGCAGGGTCATCAGGAAACTTGGATAAATCACAAACTACTCCAAGATCTATGTCTGCTTTGTTCAAATGGGGAAGAATACGAATTTCAGGATCAGCGAAAAAATGACTAAAATTGTGAAAATGGATTGACCGAGTTTTGGTAACTGAAAGGTTCATTCCGTTTTCCTCGGCTCACTGTTGAATCTTATTAACACAAAGTTGAAGTCGACTCTGAACGCTGGCGTAAGAAGCTCCAACTGCGTACAGCGCGAAGTCATCAACAAAAAGAGAGGACTCAGAACCCTGGTTTACTGATTTGACGATGTTGTCGATTTTGATACTGAAAAGAGCAGGAGAAAGAACGCGCTCCCTCGAGGTACACCCAACTCCTGCCCATGGATTTTAGACAGCGTAGTGCCAGTACGCACTTGGAACTGCCGATCAGCCAGAAAGTTTTAAATAGAGAGGGGCAGACGACCACGAAAAACCAAGTCTATGAAGATCCATAAGGATTCCAGATTTCCAGGTGGTGTCGTACGCTTTTTCCAGATGAAAGAAGATAGCGACCACATGCTGTTTACTGATGAAGGCGTTGCGGATGGTGGTTTCCAGACGGACTAACTGGTCAACTGTCGAGTGGTACTTCCGGAACCCGCACTGTTCACTGGTGTTCACACAGGGTGCAGGCACGCACAAGGCATTCCATTAAGACGTCAAGAGACTTAACTGCTCCCTGGCAAGGGACATAATTGTTAATCAGGTGAATTCAAAGAAAAGAGCCATTTCCATAGTTTCTCTGCACTGGTTTCATGATCTCTAGCGCCGCGTACTTTGCATTTCCGCTCTCACACCTGGTAACTTGACTTGTCAACGTCAAGTTAGGACTTTGTTGCTACTTACTGCTTCAGTTTCTTTTCGTTTATGAACCTTTTTTTCACATGGATTTTACGAGGAGTACAATTTCTTTTTGTTCTTTTTTATGATGCAGTTTTTCTTATTTAAATTAACTGTTTGGCCAGATTTATTAGATGCCCTTTTCAAAGTTATTTATTCGGTTTTGCAATACCGTCTGCAAGACTTCTTTCTCAAATTCCTGGCTAGAGCTAATATCTGTGC
>JADBJO010000216.1:740000-742500 GCA_016801955.1 Conus betulinus | reverse complement strand
GAGTCTGTATAAATGGCTAATATCTGACGTCTTCTCTCTCTAACTAAGTTGTCAAGCTGACTGATGGGGCTGGATTGCTTTGGGCGTGACTACCAGAGGCGTAAGTCCCATGAAAACGGCAGGATCACTCTCGCTGAACATGGCGCGAACACAGATTACCTCCCTTACAGATATCCAAACATCGTATAATAATTCTGTGCTTGAAAAGCCCACAGTTCCTGTCTTCTGCATGAGATGTGGTCGTTTTCTTCGCGAAATCTACGTTCCTCGCTATTTCACACAGAGCCTATATTTTTATATTGTTACTTTCTTATTAATTTCTGGACTGAGGTTGCACCATAACGTTCAGTGCTATAAACACAGTATACATTACTAGAAATAAGATTTATTCAAGCTCACGCACATGGGCGCTAAAAACACTGCTCTGAACAAATGGATGGCGAATGACTGATTTCCCGAAACTGCCATGATTACTATTTCCATTACCCACGAACCGTCAGGTGATCATTGTTGTTTTCTTTCTTTTGACTCACTGTCGGATGCTTTAATGGCGACAGAGGCAGTGGACATTATTGTTTTGAGGATCTTATCAGAGTTTTCATCATGTACAATGCCTACGTTATGTAAAAACGGTAATGGCTACAATTTTCAAATGACTGTTAACACAAAGACCAAAATAAGGATGACTTTTGCAATTCTATAAACGCCCAGAGTTTCCAGAATAGAAATGCACACACACACACACATATGTGCGCGCGCGTGAGAGAGAGAGAGAGAGAGAGAGAGAGAGAGAGAGAGAGAGAGAGACAGACAGACAGACAGACAGACAGACAGACAAACAGACAGACAGACAGACAGACAGACAGACAAGCAGAGAGAGAGAGAGACATCCGCCTTGGTGTTTTCCCTTTCTGAGGCCCGTAGTTTGGGTCAGGCCATTAGTGGTGGTGTTTACAGAAAGTTTCATCATATTTAAGCAATTGTCCCTCATAAAAAGGGGGCATACATACAAACATTTGTCCAGTCTAGCATTTACAAACAATGACATCGTTCAAAACACACTTTGCTCTAAGTGTCCGAAATGAGAGAGCAGAACGCGTCTTAAAAGCCTTGTAAAGAAAGGTCTGACCTATTTTTCTTCTTCTTCTTCTTTCTTCTTCATGTGTGCATGCCATAAGCAATTTTGATCTAAACTGTCGTGGCACTTTATAATGCTTCAACAAGTATTGTAACCTTAAGTCACATAGAATATGGCAGCATAACGCTTAATGTGCTTCATTTCCTAGCGCGCGCGTGCGCGTGAGAGAGAGAGAGTGAGTGAGAGAGAGAGAGAGAGAGAGAGAGAGAGACAGACAGACAGACAGACAGACAGACATACAGACAGACAGAGACAGAGAGAGACAGAGACAGAGACAGATGGACAGAGACTGAGAGACAAAGAGAAAGACAGATTGGTGGGGGAAGGGGGGGCGGGTTGGGGGGAGGGCTGGCTCTGTAACTACACAGAGTTTTAAAAAAAAAGCACATTTCATTTTCTGTTTAGTTTTACTTTACAACTTTTTTTTTCATCCCAGAGCCGTGTCCTCTCCAACCACAAAAAACGAGGAACGAGACAACAGATTAACCTTTGACAAAGTTGACCCGGTTTTTCCCCCCGGCCTCCACGAAGGATTATCACGCCCATGCCTCCACGCATAACACCGATCCCCGGACGGAAGCGGCAACAATGGCGGTGGGCGGCGACTGGTTGTCCGGCTCGTGCGCACCGTCAATAAATCCCCCGCTGTCTGCCGCTTATCCCGACTTCCGGTTCGCGCTCTGGGATGGCTTGTGGCAACAGGATGTGACGGGTCGACGGGCCAGGCTTGATTCATGGACTTCCTGGCTTAAACCTCGACCCTTCGCTTTAGTCTGCCGATTCAATCAATCATCACTACACATGCAGTCTGTACGGGAAATCGTCAATAACAGCCGCAGGCTACGAAGACGTTTGTTTATCCCATCATTCCTGGTCTCGCAACCACGAGGGCGTGCGTGCGGGAATGCAGACATGTATACACATTTGCACAGATAAGCGAGTGCGCGCGCGCGTGCGCGCGCGCACACACACACACACACACACACACACACACACACACACACACACACACACACACACACACACACACACACACACACAACATTGAGGTCAGTTGAAATCTGGATAAGCATCGATCGTTTTCTGCTATTTACCTGGTCCGAGAACCTGATAGATAGACAGACAGGCAGACAGATAGACAGATAGATTTAGAGAGAGAAATGTAGAAAAAAAAAAAATCAACAACCCTGAACCCAGTCCCTGATTCATCTTCCTTACGTTTAAAATCCATTTCGGAAGTACAGTTCTACACAGAGAAAATAAGTGTTGTCACTAGGAGTTGGGAGGCCATAAAAGCAGTATTCTGAATTCATGTCCCACGAGTTTGTGTTTTTTTACCCCATGTACCATAAATAGCAGTAT
>JADBJO010000216.1:722500-725000 GCA_016801955.1 Conus betulinus | reverse complement strand
GGCTAGTATCGTGTCGGTGATCTTCACATGTTATATTTCGGCCTCTTTCAGGACAAATTGTATCTCCTGTCTTCTTAAAACTCTGCGCTACTATATTCTTGCCCTTTTTCATTTTCTTTCTTTATTATTTGTTTGGTTTTTGTTTTTGTTTTGCTTTTTTTTTTTGAGGGGATGGGGTGGGGATCACTCTCCTTAACTCCAGATAAAAGCTAGACGTTATCTTCTCCTGATTTCTTTTTTTTTCTGAACAGGTCCGTACCACTAAGTCTGGGAGGATGTGAAAGAGCTGACTGTCAATTTGTGTGTTCCATTCCTTTAGCCGGAATACTGTGGGCTTATGAAGCTGACAAGCTCTTGTAATGGACAAGGATAAAGCAGTCAACATCGTGTTCATTCAGAAAACAAGTGTAGATCCACCGACGTGGGGCTTTTCATTGACGACTGGCAGTGTGTGAAAGAGTACGCCGTCGTTTGTACTTTGTTGCACGTCGACGTCATACTGCGAACACCACACACGCATTTCGCTTGTAACTTTCTTAAGTCGTTCGTATAACCGGTACTAGCAAATATAGTGAAAACAAATCGCTGCTATGTCACAGGAAGTATAACGACCTTGGGTTCGCCTGTTAAACGGATCCGTTACAATGGAGTGATCCACAAGTTTTAAAGGGTTCGTTCCTCAGCCACATGTCGTCTTTTGACCAAGTTTGTGTGTAAGAAATCCAGCAGCTTTTACGTTGGCTGATCCTTCTAACAAACAAACAGAAGGAACCAGAAAGACAGACACGGGAGGGGAAAGAAACAACCCACCTTGACTGAGGTACTAAAGAACAAATATATGAACTGCAATATCCAGAATGACATCTTTTGTAAGGTGCTTTAAAATCACAAAGAGTAACAGTGGAATAAAATACTAACAAAGGCCTTTTATAAATAAACATAAATGTACATGATTTAACGTAAGGATCATGTTGTAAATTAACATAAACACGTGTATACATGTGTCATAGCGCAACAAACATAGTTAACAACTGTCCCCTAAGGATACAGACTTGCATTACACCCCTATGACACGTGGACAACGACTTCCGAAGTAATATTCAGCACATGGCACAATAAGACACATTACCGATGAAAACAGTTGTAAAGCAAACAAAAAAAAAATTAGTTGGTCATCCTTTTTCTATCTTTTAGTAGTATTTTCTGCGTGACGTAAATTGAAGGGCAGTGAATCCAGAGAACCGGTACTTTAGAAGTGAAAGGAGCAATAGCCGGACGTTTCAGTTTTCGAACGAGATACGGACAGAACACGTGTATCCGCAAACGCTCGGAACAGCCTGCTATAGTGCAGACTGACAGCCGGAGAGATCAAACAGCGGGAAAAAAAAAGAGAGAGAAAAAAATGTGACGATTTGGAAACGCTTCAGATGGTTCCAGTTATCTCACACATGGAACAACGGGTGACTGTACGAGATCTAGTCACATTTCTCACAAGACACGAATCATTGCAATCGGCAGAATCGTCTCTATCAAATCCCGGTGAATATGTAGCTTGTACTAGTCACCCGTAGGTACCCATTCTCCTGTGTGCATGGGAAAACTAGACATCAGAGTCATATCCACACGTTGAAGAAAGAGTGATTCCCACAAGCTTTTCTGCTGATCGCGGGAAGAAAAAGATACACCCGAAGGTGCGAGTGGGACCCAGAGAAGTGCTGCCCTCAACTGCCGAACCAACCAGCTGGGAGCAATCCTGCGCTGTGTTCACATAGGGTGCAGACACGCACAGGGCTTTCCATTAAAACGTCAAGGGATGCCATTGCACCCCGCAGCCTTACTCGCTGCTGTTCCGCTGAGAGGTGAAGACAGCACAAATCCAGACACGGCCAAACGTTCGCCCCATAAGGTCTTACGTGCCCTCCACAGAGGATCCCGGGTTACAGTCTTTATACTGTCAGCAGGACTTTCCCTGGGGTCATTGGGTCTTACCTCACCGTCGCACGGCCTTTCCTCAGAGTCGGCCGAAAGTCGGACATGAAAAGGATACACCCAAAGGTGCAAGCGGAACCCAGAGATTCCACAGGTCAGTCACAGAATCTTTGAACAAACGACTGTGCCAGGGAGTAGGTCGGAAGATATGCTGCAGATAGGACCATCTTCTAGCTGTCATCAGAGTTGTCGCCAGACATGCTTTTCATCATGGCTCTCTATGACCTTTCTAATGCATATTTCACGGGAAAAGGCTTGGGGAGTGACATCGCACGTGTGTGTGTGTGTGTGTGTGTGTGTGTGTGTGTGTGTGTGTGTGTGTGTGTGTGTGCGTGCGTGCGTGCGAGCGCGTACGCGCGCTAGTAAACGCATACTCTTCTCTCTCCCTCTCTTCTTTCAAAGTCTGTTCTGTCTTTAACATCACGCTCTTTTCAAAGCAGACTCTAAGATGGTTAGGAGGGATGAATTGCAAGCTAGCAACCCATTCGGCGGAGAAGGATGAACAGTTGCA
>JADBJO010000216.1:687500-697500 GCA_016801955.1 Conus betulinus | reverse complement strand
CACTTGGATAACGGAGAAGAGGTATGTTTAACACAGATTAATAATATTCACTTTCGTCACGTGGAATGTAGACGGTCTAGTGTCAAAACTGGATGAAACAGACTTTATTCATTATATTTCTAATTTCCACTTTGTAACTCTAGTAGAAACCTTTGTAGATAACTTCGATGCATTTAAATTTCCAAATCACACAGCATTTTGCAGTCCTGCCCAAAAGTTTTTCAAAACAAGGTCGACGATCAGGTGGTGTTCTTGTATTAATTAAAACTACGCTAATTCCATTTGTTCGTCAAGTAAAATGTAAGTATGATAACATGTTGTGTTTTATTATTGACAAAGAATGTCTCGGACTAAACAAAAATCTGTTATATATGTGCACTTATGTGCCACCAAGTGGAAGTCCTTTCTCTATCAAATTAATAATATTGATAGTGGTATAAGTCTGGTGGAAGAATGTTTGACGGACATGATGATAGATAAGAATATGTATGTTATGGTATGTGGGGATTTGAATGCACGGACTTCTGACACGTCTTATGAAATTGATAGTTGTTGTATGCCTTTTCACATCGATTCAAAAAATGATGTCAATATTATGACAAGGAAGTCAGAAGACAAACAAGAGAATATGTTTGGTAAAATGTTATTAACCATGTGTTCTACCTTAGGACTCTGCATCCTTAATGGCGCTTGTAACGGCGACCTCCAGGGTCGCTATACATATGTATCCGATTTTGGGTGTAGTGTAATTGACTACTTTATTTTATCAGAAGAATTATATCATACACTCTTGCCAACATGTACACTTTTTGTTGCTGACAGAATTGAATCAAGTCATATGCCTGTTGAATTCTCGTTGTGTGGGGTACAAATGGAAATGATTTTGATAATGAGGTATCAAATGAAAATAACAGTTACATTAAAAGATTGATTTGGAATCCACAGAAGAAGGACATCTTTCTTAGATCTCTTGAGTCTGAAATGATAATAGAAAAGATTGATTTGGCAACTAGACTTGTTGAAGTTGATGTAAATAAGGCACTGAAAGAATTTAATGGTTGCATGATGGACGCTGCTTCATGTATGCTCGTAAATAAGCGATTGGGTATACGTAATCAGAAAAACAGTTGGTTTGATAATGAATGTTTTGTTGAAAGACGAAATGTAAGAAAACTCCTTAGAATCTTTCGCAGCCCATGTCGAAGGGCAGCTAATGATGAACAAATAAAAAGCTGAAATCAGATAATCTGCATAATTACCGTAAGGCTCGAAGAGAATATAAAAATTTACTTAGACAGAAAAAAGAAACAAAATAAAACTAGAGTCTTTTCCGAACTCTTGGATAGGATTGATAATCAAGAAGAATTTTGGAAGAAGGTGAACCAACTAGCACCGAAACGTATACAGTCATTGAATAGTATATCTACAGATAAATGGTTTAAACCATTTTCGTGATCTTTTGGAGATCGAGGATTGTACTGAGGATATTGGTGAAGTAAATAATCAAATGACTCCGGAATACACAGAAGATGATTTTTACGTACTAAATGCACCAATCTCCAATCAAGAAATAAGAAGCGCCATTAAAAATCTGAAAAGTGGAAAATCTCCCGGGCCTGACGGTATAATTGGAGAAATTTTAAGTGCGCGTCAGACGTCGTTGTAAACTTTTTTGAAAAATTGTTTAACAAACTATTTGATCAAGGTACTTATCCAGAAAAACTGGTCAGAATCTTTATACAGCCATTACATAAAAAGGGTAATTTAGACAATCCCAACAATTATAGAGGTATCTCGCTTACAGACATCAGCGGAAAACTTTATAGCCATATCATAAATCATAGATTACAAGTTTGGATTAATATGCATAATATCATAGATGAACATCAAGCTGGTTTTAGAAAAGACTACTCAACTATAGATAGATATATTTTACACTTTTTGCTGTTATTCAGAAACAACTGTCTCGAAATCGTAAATTATATGTCGCGTTCATTGACTTCGAGAAAGCATTCGATTCTATTTCAAGGAAATTGTTATGGCCTATCCTACAGAAAAACGGAATTCGAGGTAAATTATTTGATTGTGTGAAAAGCATGTATACTAACTTAAAGACGCGGGTTAGAAATGGTTCATATATGACAGATTACATAAACTGCCTACGTGGAGTGAAGCAAGGAGATGTTTGCAGTCCTGTCTTATTTTCATTGTTTATAAATGAATTAGCAGCTGACATAATTAACAACGGAAGACACGGGGCTGTACTAACACCTACTCTTGTCGAACTTTTTATTTTGTTATTTGCAGATGATATATACTAATATCTGAAACGCAAGTAGGGTTACAAAATCAGCTGAATAATTTGTATGAATCATCAATTAAATTGAAATTAAAAGTTAATATGAACAAAAGTAATATAATTGTTTTTCGTAAAGGTGGTTTTCTTGCAGCGCACGAACACACTGGCATTTGGGCGGTTCTGAAATGAAAGTAGTCAACACATACAAATATTTAGGACTATATTTTTCTACAAAATTGAGTCTCTCATCCTCCTGTGGTGACCTAGCTACACGGGGTAAAAAAGCGATTATTGGTATATTGACATTATTATATAATTATGATATCCAGTCTATTGAAATATTTTGTAAAGTCTTTGATGCTAGAGTGCAGCCAGTACTTCTATATGGGTCAGAAATTTGGGTCTTGATGAAAGTATAAAATGCATAGAAAAAGTACACTTGTTTGCATTTAAACGCTTTCTAGGTGTCACAGAAAGGACTGCTAATGCGATGATTTATGGAGATACTGGTAGGTTCCCATTATATGTGAATGCATACACTAGAGCAATTAAATACTGGATCAAACTGACACGGATGAATGAAAATCGCCTCCCCTACAAAGCTTACCTGATGCTACTTAATTTGGATGAGAAAGGTAAAAAGAACTGGGTAACCAACATTCGATTAGTTTTGTTTCAGTTTGGATTTGGGTATGTGTGGGAAAATCAAGGTGTAGAATCAGTTGACCATTTCATAAATTGTTTTAGACAAAGACTGATAGATTGTTACTGGCAGGATTGGGACAGTCGAATTTGTTTTGTTCAAGTGAAAGATTTACAATGTACAGATCATTCAAAATGAGTCATACCCAAGAACTGTATTTTGCAATTGACACAAACAGACTTGTTAAGCAAGCACTTGTTAAATTCAGGTTTGAGTGAGTAATATCAAATCGCACTCACTTCGATACAAAAATTATAGAGATGTAGAATTAATTTGCCCATGTGTAATAATAACCAAGAAGATGAAATCCACTTTAGTTTGTGTTGCCCGTTCCTCAGTGACCTTCGACGTGACCTCATACCACTCAAATACTATAGAGAGCCAAATGCTTTTAGATATACATTGTTAATGTCTTCAAAGAATCCAAAAATAGTAAAACAGTTTGCGATATTTCTTTACCTAGCTTTTAAACGTAGGGATGCAATTGTGAATGACTAGATATGCTGGAAGAACATGACTGACAAAATGATGGTAGGATACCCGAGGTATGATTTATAACTTTGTATGTCCTTGGTTCTGAGCTGGTTTATGTTGTTTGCCTCTTTTTTGAATGTAAGAGTGTACGATTGTTTCTTTTCTATTTTCTTATGTTTTAAATACAGTGCCAAAGGGATTTGAAGCAGATTTATGTCAACCTCTTTGTCTCCCTTTCCCTCCTCTCCCCCCCCCCCCCCCCCCCCCCCCCCCCCGCCCCCGCCTTCGCCTGCCCCTGCCCCTTCTCTCTCTCTCTCTCTCCCTGTGTTGGTGCATAGGTGTGGATGTTTGTGTGCAAGCATCTGATCAACACAATGTGTGTGTGTGTGTGTGTGTGTGTGTGTGTGTGTGTGTGTGTGTCTGTCTGTCTCTCTCTCTCTCTCTGCATGTTTGTGCATGTGTTTGTGTGTGCCTGTGTATGTGTGTGTGTATGTGTGCGTGTGCGTGCGCAAGCGTGTGTGACTGTGTATTTTTGTGTATGTGTGTGTGTGAGAGAGTGTGTATGTGTGTGAGCGGGCGCATCCGCGCACGCTTGCGCGCCCTCCAGTCAACCAACCCCCACCCCTCTCACCACGCACCCATCCCTTCTTCAAAGCAGGGACATGGAAGTGCTGCATTATTCATCTTTTCCTATTCTGCATAATTCATTTCGTTTTCTTTTCGCGCGAATCCCTCTTTGGAAGGGGCCAGATGTGAAAATGAACGTGACTGATCACCCAGTATCTTAGTGAATAAAGAGTCTGTCTTGCCCTATCTTGTCTTGCCCTATCTCTTTCCCCTCCCACGCTCTATGTTGAAGGCAACGGCCTCTTTTCTGTTTATTTCAAGGGATGATCTAGTCGGTCGCTACTTATATTATCAGGAAAGAAAAAAAAAACTCCTCCTCACGGAACGTCCAGTTCCACAAGAGGAGAGAACTCTCTGTATGGCTTAACCTTTTCTATCATTACCTTTAAAAGCGGATGTTGGAAGGACGTCGAGCGGCAATGGGGATGATTTTCCTTTTTTTTTTTTTTTTTTTTTTTTTTTTTTTTGAGGAAAGACAAAAAATGAGCGGAAACTTTAGAAAAAGACAATGCATACTGTCACGTGCGCACATGTTTAATCACTGTGGTTTGCTCTCTCTCTCTCTCTCTCTCTCTCTCTCTCTCTCCTCTCTCTCTCTCTCTCTCTCTCTCTCTCTCTGTATGTGTCTGTAGAAAAATTATCAGGATTTTTTCGGACACAAACAGCCACTTCTTAACTCGTAGAAGTCTCTAAGGCCTTCTTGATCATGTTTGAATGTAGTGCCGGAGGGATTTGAAGCAGATTTATTGTCTGCCTCTCCGTCTCCTTTTCTATCTCCTCTCCCCACTCCCTCCCCCAACTGCTCTTCTTCTCTTCCCCAATTCTCATTCTCTCTCTCTCTCTCTCTCTCTCTCTCTCTCTCTCTCTCGCTCTTAATGCCTAGGTGTGCATGTATGTGTGGATGTGTATGTCCCGTGCGCACGCGTGTGTATGTATATGCGTGTGTGTGTGTGTGTGTGTGTGTGTGTGTGTGTGTGTGTGTGTGTGTGTGTGGTGTGTGTTTGCGTGCGTGCGTGCGTGCGTGCGTGCGTGCGTGCGTGCGTGCGTGCGTGCGTGCGTGCGTGTGTGTGTGTTGGTGTGTGTGTGGTGTGTGTGTGTGTGTGGTGTGTGTGTGTGTGTGTGTGTGTGTGAGAGCGCACGTGAACGTTTGCGTACGTGTTTCCGTGCATGTGTGTGTGTGTGTGTGTGTGTGTGTGTGTGTGTGTGTGTGTGTGTATGCAAGTGTATCTCTCTCTCTCTCTCCCTTCCCCATCTCTCTGTCTCTCTGTCTCTCTGTCCTCTCTCTCTCTCTCTCTCTCTCTCTCTCTCTCTCTCTCTCGGTAGAAAATCGTCATATTTTTTTTCAGACACAAATAGCCACTTCTTATCTCGGAGAAGTTTTCTCTAAGGCCTTCTTGATTGTGGTTTAAATGCAGTGCCGGGGGAATTTGAAGCTGATTCTCTTCTGTCTCTTCTCCTTCTCCCTCTCTGCTCTTCTGGGGGGGGGTCGGTGGTTTCCCTTTCTCTTCCCGTCCTCCCTGGGGGTGGGGGTCTCCTCCTGTTTATCGCTTTTCCGTCTCTCCCCTCTCTTCTCTCCTTCCTTCTCTCTTTCTCCCTCTCTCGCTCTCGCACTTCTCCTCCTCGGTAACTGTCTACGTCTCTCGTCTCCTCTCTTCTCTCCTCTTCTTTTTCCCCCCCTTTCCCTTCTCATCTCTCTCGCCTCGCCTCCCCCTCTTTCGTTCTTTCTCTTCTCTCTCTTCTCTCTCTTCTCTCCTCTCTCCCCCTTCTCTCCCTTCTCTCTTTGCTTTCCTCCCCGCCTCTTCTCTCTCCGCCTTGCTCTCTCCTCGTCTTTCTTCTCTCTCCTCGTCTCTCTCCTCGCTTCCTTCCTCCGTCTCCGTCTCTCCTCTTCTCCTCCCTCTCCATCGCCCCCCCCTACCGCTTCTCTCTTTCTCCTCTTTTCTCTCCTCCCTCCGCTCTCCCCTCTTTCTCTTCGGTCCTTTGTTTGCTCTCATCTTCTCTCCGAGTAATGAGGAGCTCTCCTCTCGTCGACCCATCCTCTCTCCTCTCCTTTCTCGTTTCTCCCCTCTCTCTCTCTCGGGGGGTGCGGGGGCCTCTTCCCTTTCTTCCTTCCTCCTCTTCCCTTTCCTCTCCGTTCCCTTTTTTTTCTTTCCATCCCTTTTCCTCCTCTTCTCTTCCCTCTCCCTCTCCCCTTTTCCCCCTTCGCTTTCCTCTCCCTCCTTTCTCTTCTTCCTCCTTCCCCTCTTTCCCCTTCTCCCCTTTTCTTCCCTCTCTTTTCCACCCCTTCCTTTTTTCCTCCTCCCCTCTTCCCTCCCCGTTTCCCTCTCCTCCCTCCCCTCCTTTCTCCTCTCTTTATCCCTCCTATTTCCTCTCTTTCTCCTCTCCTCTCTTTCCTCTCTCTCTTCCTTCTTCCTCTTCTCCCTTCTTTTCTTCCTCCTCCTTTTCTTTCTCCTTTCTCCTCCCCTCTTTCTCTTCTTCCCTCCCCTTTTTTCCTCTCTCTTTCCCCCCTTTTCCCCCTCGTTTCTTTCTCCTTCTCTCTTTCCCCTTCTCTCGTCTCCCTTTTCCTCTCCTTTTTCTTTTTCTTCTTTTCCTTGTTATTCCTTTTCTTTCTTCTCCTTTCCTCTTCCCTTTTCTCCCTTTTCTCCTCTTCCCCCGTCCCCCCTTTCTTTCTCCCCTCCTCCTTCCCCTTTTCCTCCCTTTTCTCTCTCCCTCCCTTTTCCCTTTTCTCTATCTCTCCCCTACTCCCCTCCTTTCCCCTTTTCCTTCCCCCTCCTTCTCTCCCCCTCCTCTTCCTCTCCCCCTCTCTTTCCCTCGTTCCTTCCCCTTTCCCTAATCCCCCTTTTCTTCCTTTTTTCCTCTCTCTTTCCCCCTTTCTCTTTCCTCCCCCCCCCCCTTCTCTCTCCCTCTCTCCTTTCCTTCTCCCTTCTCCTTTCCCCATCTTTATTTTTCTTCCTTCCTTTTCCTCTCCCCTCCCTCTTTCCTCTCTCCTCTCTCCTCTCTCTCTCTCTCCCCTCTTTCCCTCGTTTTCTTCCCCTCTGCTTTCTCCCGTTTTTTCCCTCTCCTCCTCCTCCCCTCTCTCTCTTTTTCTCTCCTTTTTTTCTCCTCTTCTTCCTTTTCCCCTCCTTTTTCTCCTCTCCTCTTTTCCTTCCTTTCCCCCCCTTCCTTTCTCCCCTTTCTTTCCTCCCTCTCTTCCTCTCCCCCTTCTTCTCTTCCTTCCTCTTTCCTCCTCCCTCCTTTTCTCCTTCCTTCCTCTCTCTTCTCCCTCTCTTCCTCTTCCCCTCCCTTTCCTCCTCTCTTCCCCTTTCCTCCCCCCTCCCCCCCTCCCCTTCTCTTCTCTCCTCCCCTCCTTCCTTTTCCCCCTTTTCTCCCCTCCCTTCCTTTTCTCTTTCCCTCTTTCTTTCTTTTTCTCCTCCTCTTCCCCCCCTCCTCCTTTCTCTTCCTCCTTCTCACTCCCTTCCTCCCCCCTTCTCCCCCCCCCTCTTGTTTCTCGTTTCCCCCCCTTATTCTCTGTTCCTCTCTCGTTTTCTCCCTCTTCCCTCCTCTTCTCCCTTCTTTCCTCGCCCTTTCCTCTTCCCGTCCCTTCCCTATTTTCCCCTTTCTTTCCCCCTCTTTCCCCCTCCCCCTTCTTTCCCTCCCCGCCCATCTTCCTTCCTCTTTATCCCCCCTTTTTTCCCCCTTTTTCTCCTCTTTCTCCCTTCTTAGCACATTTTTCCCTCTCCTCCTCTCACTCTTGTCCTCTCCCCCCTTCTCTTCTCCACTCTCTCCCCTCCCGTCCCTCTCCTCCAACTCCTCTCTCCCGCCTCCTTCTCTCCCCTCTCCTCTCCCCTCCCTCCTCGTCTCCCTCTCCTCTCCCGCCTCTCTTCTCGACCACTCATCGTCAGCTCTCTCCGCTCATCCTCTCTCTTTCTCCTCCTCTCCCCATCGCCTCCTTTCCCTACTCCTTCCCCGTCCTCTCCTCTTGTATCTCTCCCTCCCCTCTTCTCTTCCGCTCGCCTCTTCTCCCCATCTCTCTCCTCTCAATCTCTCGCTCCCTCTCTCTCTCTGTGTCCTCTTCCTTTGTTTTTGCCCCTATTGGTTGATGCTTGCTCCTTTTTCTTTGTACTTGCGCGTTTGCGTGCAACTTCTCTTCCTCTCCCTCCCTCTCCTTCTCTTCTTTCTCTCACTTTTCTCTTCCCCTCTTCCTCGCTCTTTCCTCCCCTCTCTCTCTCTCCCCTCTCTTCCTCCTTCTCCCCTCTTCTCTCGCTCAGCTCCGTCTCACTCTGCTCTCTTCTCTCTCTCTCCGTCTCGTCTCTCTTCTCTCCCTCTCTCTCAAAGGAAGACAGTGTTTAAGACATTTTCTTCATGGCTTTCACACCCACACCCACCACACACCACACACAACACACAACCACACGACACACACCCTCATGGCCGCCACGCACGCGCACGCATGCCACGCACACACATCACTCATTCTTTCTTTCATCCTTTTCCCCTAACCATTCTGATGATTCTGCCCATGTGTGTCTGTGTCTGTCTGTCTCTCTGTGGTCAAAACTCTGGATTACTATCAAAACTGAGTGCCTTGCTCTTTTACTGTAATTCATCTCATTCTAAAATGTGATTAAAAAAGATTAAAAAAACACCAACAAGCTTGTTTCCAGCTCTCTGCTCTCTTCAGGGTGTTTTAAACTTATGTCGCTCCCTTCCCGGTTGAGCGTTTTTGGAGTTCTCGCTGGCTCTCTAGTTTTTATTTGTGATATATATATATATATATATATATATATATATATATATATATATATATATATATATATATATATATACCAAGGTAGAACAGTAATAGTTTTGGCTGCCTAACTGCCGGGGAAGGTGATCACTTACGCCCGCTGGGCCAGAGCAATATTTTCAAAACATCTGCTGCTGAGAAATAAAGTTTCTGCATTATTTAGCAGATACTGGGTGATCATTACTTCGGGAAACTAGCATTGTAGGTTGACTGTTCATGACATCGACATCATAATGCTTTGAGGCAAGTGACTGGCCGAGACAGAGGGCATAGGTCAATCAGAATTCAATACACAGGTTGTCTAGTTTAGCGGCCAAAATCGTAGACAACGACGAATCGTGTGTTCCCATCTTTTTTTATCATTTAGTGATTTACAAAATCTAAAAGAATCACTGATTGATGGACAGATGTTTTTGCCTGGGTGGAAGGTAAAAAACTTTTTTTCCGTGCAGGTCAGGAAAAGTGCTACCCTGCAAACGCACAACGCAATTTAATACTATACAACACATGGATACTATCGTTACAAGATCCGTAACGGTCTTTTTTTTTACGTGTGTGGGTTGCAAGCCCATAAGGAGTGGGGCAGGAGGCTGGAGGTGGGGTTCGTACCTTGTAACATCTTTCTAGAGGTCCGCCATTTATCTTTGAAGGGCGAATGACGAAATTTACTTGAAGATATTTGAAGAAGCTTAAATTTTCCGTAGGTTCCCCATGAATTCCACGGGCATGACCACAACAAATGTTTGTATAACGCAAAAGAAGCAAATACAACGAGTGTAATTACGCATGCCCGAGGGAATGACTGGAATACGTGATTAATAACATTCGTCTAGTCTTCACTGCCGGATCAATCCCACCCAGTCCTTGTCTTCCGGCATTGTAATACATTAGATCCGCTCCAAGTCGGCCACAAAGATACACAAAAAAAAATACAAAGAGAAAATTGTATACGTACCAAGTGGCATTATTTTACAAAAATTACAACTGAACCTGCGTCACAACCGATTAACTTTAAAAGATCGAACATCATTGCCAACATTCACAGGACTGCTTTCCAGTTCTTGAAATATTGATCAATATTTGATGATCAAGACTCTGTGTTCCGACATATCGAAGATATGCACCCGGAAAC
>JADBJO010000216.1:680000-682500 GCA_016801955.1 Conus betulinus | reverse complement strand
CAGCTGGGGATTGTGTCTTTTTCTTTTTTTTTTTTCTGTGTGGTTCACCTGACTTAGCGGCGTGGAGTGTGTGTGTGTGTGTGTGTGTGTGTGTGTGTGTGTGTGTGTGTGTGTGTGTGTGTGTATGTGTGTGTGAGTGTGTGTGTGCGTGTGTGTGTGCGTGTGTGTGTGTGGTGTGTGTGTGTGTGTGTGTGTGTGTGTGTGTGTGTGTGTGTGCGTGTGTGTGTTGTGTGGGTGGGTGGGTGGGTGTGCATGTGCGCATACTCTCCCTCTTTCTAAGACTTATGTGCACATGTACATACATCTCTCCCTTCTCCTATCTCTATCTGTCTGTCTATCTCTCTCTCTATGTATATGTGTGCATGTGTTTTGTGTGTGTGTGTGTGTGTGTGTGTGTGTGTGTGTGTGTGTGTGTGTGTGTGTCTCAAAGCGCGCGCACGCAAGCGCATACACACACATATATATACTGTTTAATGCATGGCTAAAGAGATGTAAAGACATGAATAACGCAACACTTTTTTTCAATCCTCCGCCTCCTCTTTCTCACCCCCTCCCCCGCCCCCCCCCCCCCCCCCCCCCCCCCCCATCCCTCTTTCCCTCCCCTCCATCCTCTCCCCACACATATATGCAAACAAATTGAATGAAACAAACAAAACGACTGAATAATTTCAGTGCCTACGGCAATCTTTCCTAAGGGACGGTTTCATCCCTTCTCCCCCTTCCTTTGCAACTCCCCCCCCCCCCCCCCTTTCCGAGATTCCAACCGACAATGAAAGACAGCCCGTGTCCCCAATGACACAGTTGGAACCAAAGGCTCTGTGCTCGTCGCCCTGTCTTCTCCTCAAACCCTCAGGCCTGGGGGGAGGGGAGGGGGAGGGGGGGGCTGCCGATGCTGTCCTCCATTGTTTTTGCTTCTCCTGCTTGACAGCTCGGAACTCAAAACTCTCTCTCTTTCTGTCTCTCTTTCTGTCTCTCTGCCTCTCTGTCTGTCTGTCTGTCTGTCCTCTCTCTCTCTCTCTCTCTCTCTCTCTCTCTCTCTCTCTCTCTCTCTCTCTCTCTCTCTCTCTCTCTCTCTCTCTCTCTCTTATCAAATCATTCAGACTCTCTCTATGCCTCTCTGTCTCTCCCTGTCTCTGTCCCTGTCTCTATCTCTCTCATACCACACAAACACACACAGAGAACATGTGCACACATGCACGTACGCATGCACGAAATCACAAACGAGCTCGCACACACACACACACACACACACACACACACACACACACACACACACACACATGTATGCATGCATGCATGCAAGCACACACACACACACACACGCACACACACACACACCACACACACACACACACACACACACACACACAACGCACACACACACACACACACACACACACACACACACACGAGAAGGGGAAAGAGCAGATTCTTTTCATGTTTCAAGCACTCTTCACCATATCTAACATACACATACACGCAGAGAGAGAAAGAGAGAGAGAGAGAGAGAGAGAGAGAGAGAGAAGAGATGGGGGGATAGCAGATTTGTTTCTCTTCTCGGACACAGCTCATCATATCACACACACACACACACACACACACACAACACACACACACACACACACACACACACACACACACACACACACTGCAGAGAACACTGTATGGATTTCCCTGATGGTACTTAAATGCACCACCACAAACATGTAAAGAAAGAAACAAACGAACATATTCTTTCTTTCACAAACCGTCTGTCTCTCCTCCTTTCTGTCCCGTCAGCCAAAGCAAACAGAAGGTTGAAAAGAATGAATCAATGACTACATAAAGGAGCTCCCCTTTCGCCCCCTGCGATTCCAGCTGTCAGAGACAGGGCAGCCCGTGTCTCAGTGACAGGGCAGAGGAGGGTGCAGGTGGAGGCAAATAGGGAGCAAGGCCCCGTCTTCATCGCTCTGTCTTCTGTCCTTTGGCCAGCACCCCTCCCCCCCCCCCTTTCTGACCCCTCCCCCCCACCTCCCCTGTCCTGGTGGACAGCTGCGTATCGTTTTTTTTTTTTTTGTTGTTTGTTTTTTCCTATCCCCCCCCCCCCCACCCACCCCACCCCCCCCCCCCACCCCACCCCCGTCCTGGAGGACAGCTGCCTGCGTATCGTTTTTGTTTTGTTTTGTTTTGTTTTGTTTTGCTGTCCCAACCTTCTGCGCCACCTCAGAGGCAGTGCACCCACGCCGCTCATTCCGATACCCCGTCCACAGCCACAGCCCGGTCAGCCCCGCCACAGCCCCGGCACCGGCAATCCACAAGGAGCAGTCAATGTCAAGTCGTCAAGAGGCAACCCACAGGAGGTGACACTGCGCGAGTCACTTCGGTGGTGTTCAGTGGCGACTGTTCTGATCTAACATACGCAGGACACCACCTACTAAGCCTCCTACTGACGACAATAATTGCTTAGTCGCGAAGCCGGCGTGAGTGAGCTCTCCCTCCGGGGGGCGCCATTACGTCCGTC
>JADBJO010000216.1:670000-672500 GCA_016801955.1 Conus betulinus | reverse complement strand
TCTTCTCTTAATCATTTCACGATTTAAAAAATAGTTCTAACCTTCTTTTTTAAATCGTTTTTTTTTTTCCATTTCTCTCTTCCCGGTGATCTTCAGTGAACATCAACAGAAACATGGTACAGTCTGTTTAAACAGAGAAGGGAACATGCCAACAGAGAAAACAAAAGCAGATAAAATCTCTCTCTCTCTCTCTCTCTCTCTCTCCTCTCTCTCTCTCTCTCTCTCTCTCTCTCTCTCTCACACACACACACACACACACACACACCACACACACACACACACACACACACACACACACACACACACACACACATCGAGATGGGATCTGTATTGACTGGATGTGGATGAGTGTCTTCTGAGGTAGAGAGAGACAAAGAGAGACAGAGACACAGAGAGAGAGAGAGTGAGTGAGGAAGGGTGGGCAGAGAGACAGAGGGCGATGGAGCAGGGAGGGAAGGAGAGAGACAGCGCGCACACATGATTATGCTACAGACCTCACCCTCCGTGCGTGTGCTTTGAGAGAGGGTGGAAGGAGAAAAAAGCGAGAAGAGAGTGGGACCTTGTATATGAGTATTAAAGACCTCATTAGATCAGAAGCAGACTTCCTCTTCGTATGGGTTGATCGAATGGTTGATCAACCCCCCCCCCCCCCCCCTCTCTCTCTCTCTCTCTCTCTCTCTCTCTCTCTCTCTCTCTCTCTCCTTGACTTTATATATAAGTATTAAACTCCTCATTAACAAGGAGCAGACTTCCTATTCGTATGGGTGATCGAATGGTTGATCAATTCTCCCCTCTCCTTGACCTTGTATATAAGTATTAAAGACCTCGTTAGATCAGAAGCAGACTTTCTCTTCGTATGCGTGATCGAATGGTTGATCAATTCTCTCCCTCTCCTTGACCTTGTATATAAGTATTAAACACCTCTTTAGATCAGAAGCAGACTTTCTCTTCGTATGGGTGATCGAATGGTTGATCAATTCTCCCTTCTCCTTGACCTTGTATATAAGTATTAAACTCCTCATTTACAAGAAGCAGACTTCCTCTTCGTATGGGTGATCAAATGGTTGATCAATTCTCCCCTCTCCTTGACCTTGTGTATAAAGTATTAAACACCTCATCAGATCAGAAGCAGACCTTCTGTTTCGTATGGGTGATCGAATGGTTGATCAATTCTCCCCTCTCCTGGACCTTGTGTATAAGTATTAAACACCTCATCAGATCAGAAACATACCTTCTGTTCGTATGGGTGATCGAATGGTTGATCAATTCTCCCCTCTCCTTGACCTTGGGTATAAGTGTTAAACACCTAGTTAAACCAGAAGAAGACTTTCTGTTCGTATGGATGATCGAATGGTTGATCAATTCTCCCCTCTCCTAACACCCTCCTCCCCCCCCCCCCCCCTCCTTCCCGCCCTCTCATCTCCCAACTCTGCAACCCTTCCGCCAGCCTATCTCCCATCTATCCACCCAGACTGTTCTGCGCGGTGGCAGACTGACAGGTCCGTCTGACAGAGGCTTTACCCATGGTGTGACAGCTTCGGTGGGTCGTGACGGACAGAGCTCAGCAGGGAGTTCATCTTTCATCACTTCCTCCCACCTTGGCTGACATTTGGTTGCTGTCCGGATTGAATTGATCTCTGTCTGTCTGCTGTCTGTCTGTCTGTCTGTCTGTCTGTCTCTCTCTCTCTCTCTCTCTCTCTCTCTCTCTCTCTCTCTCTCTCTCTGGAGATACTCATCCACGTTCAATCAGAATCAGAATCATCATTTCCATTGCATGAATCATTTTTTTTACATGCGATTTTTTTAAACGAAAAATTAATAACCTAAAAAAAAAACAGACAATTTTACCCTTATTCTGGTACTAAAAAAAGCAGGAAGAGCGCGCATTTTGATCTTGAAATCCTATTCTGTATTCACTTCACGTCCCCATCTGAGCTATCACGAACAATGACAGCTACAAATTACATTCACTATATGAATAATGTGATAATGCATGAAATCAATAATGAAATAAACAAACAAATGAATGAATGAAAATACACACCAGCAGGCAACAGTCACGCTGTTCAAGTGGGACAAAAATAAAACAGAGGCAGAGACAAAAACAGATCTAAATGAACACACATGCCTGTATGCACCCACTTCTATGCAAAGACAGTTCAGCGCGTAACACACGCTGCAACAGGAAATCTGTAATGAATCAATAAATCAAATATAAAGATTGTTCGTTTTCGTGCCGGATCGTCCCAAGATGCATATACATGCAACTTCACACACAACAAACACGTGCCCAACTATAACCCCACAACCCATCTCTCTCTCTCTCTCTCCTCTCTCCTCTCTCTCTCTCTCTCTCTCTAACTAACACCACACACACACAAATGCACCACTCCTACCACCATATAACATACACAAACTCTTCTCTCCTCTCTCTCTCTCTCTCTCTCTCTCTCTCTCTCGTCTCTCTCTCTCCTCTCTCTCTCTCTCTCTCTCCCAGTCT
>JADBJO010000216.1:650000-665000 GCA_016801955.1 Conus betulinus | reverse complement strand
TGTGTGTGTGTGTGTGTGTGTGTGTGTGTGTGTGGAGGAACGCATGTGGTTGGGAGGAGGGGACGGAGACTGGATAAGGAGGGGGTGGGGTGATGGTGCAAGCATTAAACCACTGGTCGGAAGGAAATTTGTTCCATTCACTCGGTGGATCGAAGGACTGATCCGTTCACCCATCACTACCCTAATCCATCCACCCCACCCTCCCACCGCCTCCACTCCAACGTATGCCATCATACCACCCGAGAGTGTTCCATAGAGTGCGGTCTCACTGGTTTGTGTGGTGTTACAAATGCAATGGGCCATGACGGAACAGCTTAAACGAGCTCTTCCATCACTTCACCCCACTTGCCTCACAATACACTGCTGTCTCGATTGGGTTTAAAGTTCAATCAGACAATCAGACACAATCTCTCTCTCTCTCTCTTCTCTCTCTCTCTCTCTCTCTCTCTAATTATCTATCTATCTATCTATCTATCTCTCACCTGTCTGTCTGCTGTCTGTCTAGTGTCTGTTTACGTGTCCTCTCTCTCTTATGTTGCTTGTGTTCATCAGTTAGCCTATAAAACATTGATTCTTTTAATAGACAGACACACAGACAGACAGGCAAGCATGCAGACTGATAACCAGGCCAGGGACATACAGACGGAGGAACAGGCGGACAACGAGCTCATCGTTACGCTAGAATCATCATCTACATCGTCTGAATCATTTTCATACAAGGTCATGTCAAGAAAATACACAGAACTATACAGCTAAAATTGGAGACTGGGTCTTTAGTAAACAATAGGGGCAGGGGAGAGGGGGGGGGGGGGGGGGGGGCATCCCGCTTGATCTCATAATCCTATTATTCCTTTCCTTCACATTCATCGAACAAACAAAAGGAACAAGGGAGGCAATTTGCCTGCTTTCGACTTACATGTGAAAACATGCGATAGCAGAATGAAAGGCAGAGAGAAAGACAGTCAGACAGACAGACAGACAGAGACAGATACAAGAGAGACACAGACAGGGACAAACACAGAGAGTCCAGGTACCAGTTAGAACTAACACTAGCTGACGACATTGCACTTCTGTGTTTACCACGTCGTTCTTCAATGCCCTCGGACACCATTATCCCCCGTTCACCTTTACTCCCCTGTCCCTCCACCCACCCCCACCCCCATCCTCATTTCATTTCATTGCCACTACCAGTCCCTTCACACACACACACACACACACACACACACACACACACACACACACACACACACACACACACACACACACACACACACACACACACACACTCCATCCGCCCCACCCCTTCTCCGCTTTTTCGACCAGCTTTTCTTCAGTGTCAGCAATAGCACTTTGGAATGTCTTGACCTTGATTGTCTCGCCGCTCTCTCTCTCTCTACTCATCACGCAACGAGCCACACGTGAGCCTCTCCAGATGAACAGTTTATCTAAGAAGATCTATTTCTGTCTGACAATATGGTCAAAGGTCCTTTTTTCCCCTTACCTAACAGGTCGCATAAGTCTGAAAGCCAGTATCACCAGTATTACGTAATATTATGATGTATCATGCAAGATGCTTTGCTGTGTTTATGTAGTCTAGCTTAGTTTTATATCTTGTAATGCACTAATTCATATCTTTACGTTGCTTGGCAGAAGTGGCAGTAAATGGTTTCGTCTGTTAAAAATGTGGTTTGATATTTGCTACAGGTTTCGCACATACTTTGAATTAAACGTCTCTTAGCAGTGCATAAAGCAACGCTTGCCAGTGATCATAATCTAAAAGAAATAAAAACAATTGTTACATTCGTTTTTTTTTGTTTGTTTGTTTGTTTTTTTGTTT
Source organism: Conus betulinus (assembly GCA_016801955.1). Classification (NCBI taxonomy): domain Eukaryota; kingdom Metazoa; phylum Mollusca; class Gastropoda; order Neogastropoda; family Conidae; genus Conus; species Conus betulinus. Next base: position 663,163 of record JADBJO010000216.1, on the reverse strand, counting down.
TTTTTGTTTCTTTGGGTTTTTTTTTTTCTAAAAATGTTCAACGCAGATTTCCAGCCACTACAATTCGGTGAAGTTTTAATGCATGGAATGAATGGAAAGGTGTGAACAACATTTATGATTCCGCACACTTCGATCACGTCCACACGTGTCCACGTCCTTGTTGAGAAAACACCAGCGCTGAAGTGTACCATGCACAAATACATACATACAGAGAGAGAGAGAGAGAGAGAGAGGGGGGGGGGGGGGGTGAGAGAGCACCATAGACTGATTTGTTGCATATGTGAGTCAAAAATAGCATTTATAAGTTAATGATAATAATAGTAACAACAACAACAACAACAGTTAATGTGGGGACTCTCCTAGCGCGGTTACCCACTCTATAGCATGCTCACCACGTCTCACTAAAGATATGTAAAAGCAGCTATTGAAGAAATGAGATAAATGGGACGTTTAACACACAGCACTTATGATGCTAACTGTGGAAAAAAAATACGAAGCAACGCTGTAAATCATTAAAAGCAGGCAAACAAACAAAAATAGTACATCACGCACACGCGTCATTAACAGGCTCAGATGAAAGTGTACATTAATGTAGAAAGTAACAAATTCGAAATGCACAAAAAAAAAACGCGATTTGAATTTACAGTTTCGGTTTGAATGACGTTATGATGCACGAGTGAAGCAGACAAATCACAGAATGGAAACAGATAAAATTAAGTCTGTTCTCACTGCAACACTGACTGACTGACTGAAACCATTTACTGTCAGATTAACATAGTGTTGTACTGACAAAATATATACTGCAACACACACACACACACACACACACACACACACACACACACACACACACACACACACACACAGTGAAGGAGACAGAGAGAGAGAGAGAGACAGACCAACAGGCGATAAAAATGGAAGTATTGCTTAATAATTATGTGATGGGAAACGGGCGCACACGTTGGTGCATCTGCTTCCTCACAATCGCAAGTAAAAACGTGACAGACACTTCAATCAGATTTTATATCAGTTCGAATAAATAAATAATAAATAAGAACACAAAAGGGCGATTTCATATTCGTGGTACACTGGATCATCCGCAGATGTACATAAATGCAGGCGTTATACCACACACGACCTCGCACAAACTTATCTCTCTTGTCTTCCTGTTTGTCTGTCTGTCTGTCTGTCTGTCTGTGTGCGTGTTTGAGGTGTGTGTGTGTGTGTGTGTGTGTGTGTGTGTGTGTGTGTGTGTGTGTGTGTGTGTGTGTGTGTGTGTGTGCGCGCGCGCGCGTGCGTGTGTGTGTCTGTGTGTGTCTGTCGTGCGCTGTCTGTCTCTGTCTGTCTCTCTCTCTGTCTCTCTCTCTCTCTCTCTCTCTCTCTCTCTCTCTCTCTCTCTCTCTCTCTCTCTCTCTCTCTCTCTATCTATCTATCTATCTATCTGATAAATGTTTAGTGTGTTTACCGAAGCCTGTTTTTTTCAGCAACAACAACAACAAGAACAATAATAATAATAATAATAACAGCAACAAAAAACAACTAGAGGGCTTATGTTTGCCTTAGAGCAAACATGGGAGGATTCCCCCTTAACACACACACACACGCGCGCGCGCGCGAGCGCACTTATGGTTTGCACTTCCGGCTCGTTATTTAACGTATATGTTGCAAATATAATGTTATGTAAGTGTTCTGAATATCATTCCGGTCTGTCGACCGTTTCTGAGTTATTCAAGTTTCAAATTTGGCCGTTTTTTTGGCCGTTTTTTGGCCATATCTCGGCCAAAAAAACGGCCAATTCATTTTTTTTTAAATGCCATTTGCACATGCCCACAATGCTCTACAACTTTCCCGGAAATTTCAACACGATTGGATGAAAAAAAGGGTAAGAGAAAGAAAAACAAAAAAAAAAAAAAATTTTACAATAACAATAGTATTCCCCCAGAGAGGCCTTATGTTTGCCTTAGAGCAAACATGGGAATTCCCCCTTCAAATCACTTTATGAAACTAGCCTATCTATGTTCACCATTGAAAATTACATCTATCCACCATTACTGGTAAACGTTGATGCATATTTACCAAATAACGGTTTTTAACTGTCAAATGTGAAATTTAGTGTATGAAACTAATGTTTTCATGTTCAGCGCTCAAAGTTACATCTAGCCACCAATTTTGGTCACAACTGATTCTCATTTGGAAAATAACGGTTTTTAAAACGGTTTTTTTAGATGTCGGATATCAAATTTGTTCTCGTAAACTTAAATATTCATGTTCAGCGTTCAAAGTAACATCTAATCAGCAAGTTTTGTTAAGATTGATGCATATTTGAAAAATAACGGTTTTAAAACGGTTTTTTTTTACTGTCGAAGTGTTTTTTTAACATAGATACTCTTAATCAGCATATCAAATTACATACATACATCCACCAATTTTGGTTGAGATAGCTTAAAAATGAAAAATAACGGTTTTTAAAAACGGTTTTTAACTGTCGAAGTGTTTTGCAACATAGATTTTTTTAAATAGCATATCAAACTGCATAAGCAACCAAAATTTGGTTTCTGTTACTTTGTTAGTCTTTGAGCCATTAAATATTCAATTTCGCCTTTTAGAGCGTACCTAAATTTGCATAAATTTAAATAACTTCCAAACCCTTTAAGACACCAATGCCAAACTCCTTTCTGCACTGGGCCATAGCTACAGGAACATTTTCCGTAGATTAGTTTTGTGACGTCATTTCCAGTTTTTGCTATTCCGTGAAACAACTGAAATTGACCAGTGACACTGTCAGGCACTTCCGGTTGCACTTCCGGTTCGTTATTATAACGTACATGTTGCAAATATAGTGTTATGTAAGTGTTCTGAATATCATTACGATCTGTCTCCAACCGTTTCTGAGTATTCAAGTTTCAAATTTGGCCCGTTTTGGGCCGTTTTTTTGGCCATATCTCGGCAAAAAAAAAAAAAAAACCGGTCAATTCATAATGCCCACAATGCCCTGCAACTTTCCTGAAATTTCAACACGATTGGATGAAAAAAGGGTAAGAAAAGAAAAGAAGAAAAAATAATTTTTTGCAATAACAATAGTATTCCCCCAGAGGGGGAATCCTAATTATAATTATGATAATGACATCAATATCAAATATCAAATCCCCTCCTGATCTACAGCGATCTATTTAATTAATGCGAAGGGGAGGGGGGGGGGGGGGGGGGCAGAGGACGGAGCAAGGAAAGGCCAAGGTAGGTCAGGGACAGAAGGAAGGGGGGAGGGGGGAGGGGAGACGGAGGGGGGAATGATCACTTGTTGACAGTTCCTCGGCTTCTCTTTTATGTTTATTTGCGCGCTTGCCAGTTCGTATGTCTCCCTTTTTATTAGTTTGTTATCGCGCGCGTTTGTTTATGAGTTTGTTTGTTTCTTCTCTTTCTTACCCTCTGTTTTATTGCTGGCTTCTTTCCCCGCTGTATTTGGTCGTTTGTGGATCAGTTCAGTGAGACACCCGTTCGCGTTTTCCTCTCTTATTCACTCAGTTGTTTGCTTCGTGAGTTGCAGGTTTTTCATTTGTTTGCTGGTTATTTGATCTCTCTCTCTCTCTCTCTCCTCTCTCTCTCTCCTCTCCCTCTCTCTCTCTCTCTCTCTCTCTCTCTCTCTGATGTTATGACAGAATGCTGTGGCGAGTACCACACTCATGTGCGTGTGTCATCGAGAGGCACACAGAAAGATATATACAGAGAGAGAGAGACACACAGACACAGACGACAGAGACAGACAGACAGACAGACAGAGAGACCCAAAAATCAATCTCGTTTGGTTCTAGTTTTTGTTTGAGGGTACGTCTTAAGGTGTTTCTGTTGTGTTTGTTTTTTTCGGGAGGTAGGTAGGTGTGTGTGTGTGTGTGTGGGGGGGGGGGGGGGGCTTGTTTTATTTTTAGAACAGGACACCTAGGCGGTGTGGGACAGACAAACTACGTTTACTTCTAAGATACATATACAAACCCGTGCGTAAGCGTGCACAACACAGATAGGCAGAGACTAGGACAGAGAGAGAGAGAGAGAGAGAGAGAGAGAGAGAGAGAGAGAGAGGAGAGAGAGAGAGAGAGACCAGACAGACAGACAGACAGAGAGAGAGCGAGGCAGACGGACAGACAGAGAGAAAGAGAGGAAGACAGACAGAGAGAGAGAGAGAGGGCAGACAGACAGACAGACGGACAGACAGACAGAAAGAGAGGAAGACAGACAGAGAGAGAGAGAGAGGCAGACAGACAGACAGACGGACAGACAGAGAGAAAGAAGAGAGGAACACACACACACACACACACACACACACACACACACACACACAGAGAGAGAAGAGAGAGAGAGAGAGAGAGAGAGAGAGAGAGAGGAGAGAGAGAGAGAGAGCAGAGAGATTAGGTTTCATTATCATTCATCTGCATCTGCATCGTGAATCATTTTCGAAATAGCGCATTTGAAGAAATAAGGAGTTACAAATGCAGACAATTTCGGCTTCTTTAATCAACAAGCAGGAAATCAGCGTTCCTCTTGACCTGAAAATCCTGTTCCTTCTCTCCGTCTTATTCTTCACATTTTTCCCACGTCATCACGAAATAATGACGTTTACAAATCAACCTGTCAATGTAAATAATGTCAGAATGCAAAAATGACATAAAGAAATAAATGGGGGTGGGGGGTGGGGGGTGGGGGGTGCGGGGAAAGGAAAGAAAATAAATGAAAAAAATTACCGATGCTGTAAAATTAAGTTTGTTCAAGTTACAAAAATAAATAAATAAGTGGCAGAGACTAAAACAGACTGACAGACAGACCACTTGCCAGGCGAAAATACAGTTTAACTCATCAATCCCTAAACCAAACGGAAATCTGCAAGGAAGGTAATCACTGTTAGAACTCCCGTTCAGGTAGTGACCCCGCAGTTATTATAGGACAGGAGCCGCTGTGGACACATCCAAACTAAGTGTACCCCGTCAGTCAGCTGAACAGGTCAATCAAATTGAGAAAATTCCGAAACGTAGGTGTGAAACGGCGCGCCACTGACAAGACAATCGGTATCACGATCGTTAGCCTGGCGTGCGCAGTCTAATCAATGGTTTGGCTCTCTGGATCTATTTGCTTGACCCATGAACTGTGGAAGGGTAACTTTACTTTCCATGGAAAGGCTAGAGTCATCTTCCTCAATTTTGTTTTTACTGGAACAGATCCATTATTCAACGTGTTAAACGTGTTGATCAACACACACTTAGGTAAACAGTACTTACCTCTTTGCGCCTGGATCTTTGCTTCCGCAGTCAAAAAAAGATGGCAAACGTTGTGGTAAGATTTTCTGCAAATAAAACAGATAGATAAAAGCACAAACTTTCACGACACATAGAGACAGAGGCACACACATATCCCACTCACACCAACCCGCAAACATATTTCTTTCTCTCTCTCTCTCTCTCTCTCTCTCTCTCTCTCTCTCTCTCTCTCAACCACGTAAGTGTGTGCTATTTGTGAACCGCATGAAGTCTTTCTTTTTCTATCTCCCATATATGTTGGAAAGAGTGTTTCATTCACTAAACGTTTTGAAAAACTTAATCAACTGCATACATTGACTGGCCGCCGTGGCACAGCGGTTAGCATCGCGGGCTGCGGTATGGGAGGTCGATCCGGCAATGCCATTTATCCGGGTGATGGCCCTGATGGGCTCTTACCCAAAGCGGTGTTTGCTATGGGCTCAACTGGGAAGACTTGAACCACACAGTCGAGTTTTTTTTTTTTTTTTTTCACTTAAAAGATGCGACTTTGAGGGTTTTGCTCACATTTTCTGATCTATCACTACACTTGCCTGTATCTCCCGGGGCCTGCTTGACGCCAGAATGTAGTATGAAATTAAGCATAGGGTACAGTTGTGTCATGGAGTCGCAGACACATATGCACATACATGCGCGCGCGTGCAAAGGAGAGAGACAGACAGGCAGACAGACAGGGACAGATAGACAGACAGACAGCGAGAGACAGCAAATGAGGAAGACAGAGACAAAGAGAATGTGAGACAGTCAGACAGACAGAGACCGCATCATCGAGTTTGATTCGTTTCATGAAAGTGTAAAGAAATAATGAGCTAGGAATGCAGACATTTCTGGCTTGTTTGGTTGAAAAAAAAGAAAGAAAGAAAGAAAAGGGGAAAAACGAAATAAAGCAGAAAAGATCTCCCTGTTCATCTAATTTTTTTTCTTTCACAATCCATCTAGGCCATCGGGAAAAATGACATTTATAAATTACATTCCCGATATGAATAATGTGACTTTGCTTGAATGAACTCAACAAACAATTTTTTAAGACGCAAAAACAACCAGAAATCAGTTCGTTCACGCCACGCGCAAAAAAAAAAAAAAAAAAAAAAAGACAGGGACAAAAACAAACCTAAATTAACAGCACACACGCTTGAGCACCTGTTAATTTGCTAATGAATTCAAAGTGTAACACACAATGCAATACGATTCCTAAAATGTATCAATTAAAAAAACTGTATATTTTCGTGCCACACATATACACAAGGAAACCACCACCACCCAGCGTATACTTCTCTCTCTCTCTCTCTCTCTCTCTCTCTCTCTCTCTCTCTCTCTCTCTCTCTCTCTCTCTCTCTCTCTCTCTCTCTCCTCTCTTCTTTCAACGTTTTCTGTATCAACCCATGTCCATTTTCGAAACATTATGTATTTTTTTCCATTTGAGAGATAACAATGGTAACAATAATAAGCAAGAACCAAACCCCTCCCGAATCACAGAGATCAATGATGTTTACGGGAGGGGCCGGCTAGAGAATGGAGAAGGGGGCGAAGGAAGGGGGGGGGAATGGGATGACAAGGACGGAGGTCGTCAGGTGACGACGTTCTGACAATTCTTGAGCCTGTCTTTGTTTAGTTGTGCGCTCGCTGGCTAGCACCCTTCGTTACTTCTTTCCCCTTCTTTTTTTTTTTCTTTTTCATTGTTTATCAGTTTCTCGTTCTCTTTCGTTTGTTTGTTACGGTCTGTTTTGTTGTGAACTTCTTTCTTCTTCGCCCTCTTTGATGTCTGTGGATAGTTTGGTGAATTACCCGTTCATGCTGCCAGTGTTTTGTTCAGTTCTCTTGTCAGGCTGGTTACAGTTCGTTCCTTGTTTGCTGGTGAATTAGTTGGGTTCTCTCTCTCTCTCTCTCTCTCTCTCTCTCTCTCTCTCTCTCTCTCTCTCTCTCTCTCTCTCTCTCTCTCTCTCTCTCTCTCTCTCTCTCTCGCTCGCTCGCTCGCTCTCTCTCAGCAGAAAAAAAGCTACACTCTTTTAACCGCTTTCTTTGATTTTCCTCGCTCTGCCAATGTTTTTATGCGAGCATCAAACAGAAACGTGTTTGAAAAAAAAATAACATTTCTAGCTGTCCAGATCTCTCTCTCTCTCTCTCTCTCTCTCTCTCTCTCTCTCTCTCTCTCTCTCTCTCTCTCTCTCTCTCTTCGAGCACATGGCTGTGTTTTTTGTTGTTGTTTTTTTTTACGTAGACACAGTGTTTCTTCTTCTTATATATTCATTTCGAAAAACAATTAGCAGAAATAGTTCTAACGTTTTAATCGCTTTGTTCCATTTTCCTCTTTAAAGGTGACCTTACAGGAAATCAAAATCTTCCAATAGAAACGCGTTGGAAAAAAAAAAAAAAAAACATTTCCAGCCGTCTCCCTCTTAACGTCTTTATTTGCGCGGTCTCAGTACCCCCATCCCACCCCCAACACACACACACACACACACACACACTCTCTCTCTCTCTCTCTCTCTCTCTCTCTCTCTCTCTCTCTCCTCAAAAGCACACACATAAACACACACATAAACATACGCGCCCGCGTGAGAGAGAGAGACAGAGAGAGAGAGACAGACAGAGAGACAGAGAGAGAGAGAGAGAGAGAGAGAGACAGAGAGAGAGAGAGAGAGAGAGAGAGAGAGAGAGAGAGAGAGAGAGAGACAGAGAGAGAGAGAGAGAGAGCAAACAAAAAAATTTCATTCACGTTCTTTCTAAGGCAGCCGACCACATGGGGCCATGTCAGATCTGTCATTTCATCGAAATCATTCTTTACATAGCTGTTTAAAAGAAATTCGGGGGATGGGATGGGACCACACCAAACAGATTCTTATGAGAAAAACAAACACTGCTTTGAAATCTGTCTTTTGTTGAATATTAGATCAAGATGGAAAACGTTTAGCTCTTTCAGGAACTGAAAAATCACATCGGGTGGGACATCGCTGAACGAGATGTTCAAGGAGCCCGCCGTTAAGTGTTGGTGTCTGGCGTCGTAAAAGTTCCAACAGCCTACAAGAGCATGTTCAACAGAAAGGGGCGCATCACAAGGAACGCACCACGGAGTAAAAGATACGAGTGGGTTTCATGCACAGATTTTGAAGGGTTCGAACGTTGGAAGCTGATCGTGTGCCATACACACATCGTTGGCCCAGTTTTCGTTGATTGTCGATTTATTGGTAGTGTGAGCTGAACTACGGTGTTTGGGTTATCTGAGGTTTGTCAGATGACGGTGGAATAGTGACTCGTGCACATTTTATTAGGACATCTATCAGGATTTCTGCAGGGTCCAATACTTTGCAAGACTTTCTCTTCTGACAGTCATTCTCGGACATTTCCTCCTATAAGGACATAGTCAGCTTTTCTAGAATCTTGATGTTCAGATAAAGTACATCTTTCTGTTTTTCTCTTTAAATAATCGGGAAAAGGTCAGTTCCGTGCAGATGGTCGTGAGCAGACTATCCCTACTCCAGGACCAGCAGAAGATCGCATACTGACATATACACGAAAGCAATGAAGTAGAAGTATGAAGATTTGTTGAAGATCCATCATGAACACAACACACAACCGCCTCTGAGAGGGCATTTTCCGGCTGGACGAAGTATCCACACTAAGAGGAATGTGCCCATTAAAACTAACCAGCAGCTAAGATCTTCAAAGTTGTTCAGTCAGGCTGACCACTTCTTGCCAAGTGACTGTTACAGGTGGAGGTAAATACAAAGAGCACACAGTTATCGTTTTATGCAGAATAAACCTACCAACTAAAGCTTAGACAGAAGTACTGAGATTGTCAGGGTTAAAAAGGGAGATGTGTGTATGAGTACTAAGATTCCTTTCGTTACTCCAGTTGCAGAGGGTTGCGACAGTTTTAAAATAATAATACTGGAGCCGGAGACTAAACGATTTCTCACTGTGAACTCGCGTCTCTTGGAAACCAATAACCACAGGTATCAGGAGCTGCAGCTCCTCAAAATTTGAATTAAAACCCCGAATGTTCTGATCAAATAATGCACTATCCATAAAAAATGGGACAATGGTATACAGTTTAGACCATTTCCGCGTCCTCATACAATCTCCATAGCATAGAGGAATCATTAACGACTGCAATGGTTACTTTGCTGGTGTGGTGTCCAGTCCCACCAGCTACCCAGCCAGCAGGCAGAGAGCCAGTGGGAGAGATTACAGACTTCCTGGTCATTTCTAACTCTCCACCATCCGCAGCACAGAGCACGGAGCCCAAACAGTCGAGGCAGCAGAGCGGGTTTACCAGAACACCCGGCAGCAGGTGGTTTGGACTGCTGGCTGGAGTGGAAGGTGGCGGGTTTAATCGACTCTGCCAGGGGTAAACTGGTTAAGTGAAGTGACGGGTTTAACGCCTCCCCCTGAAGCGACATCCTTTCCACGCACAGTCTTCGCAGACAAGAATGGCAGGTCTGTCTGTCTGGCAGCAGACAGACACTGTTACGCCTTTCTTCGCAGCTGTTGAGGAGGACCTGGTAAACACAAACTGACTGCCGGCTACTGATTTTTTTTTGTTTGTTTTTGAAAACTTTTTCCTTTTCTGTTTTGACTTTCTGAATTGCTCTCTCTGTTTGCCACTTGTTGAGGAATGGCCATCACTGTAGTTCGCACAAAGGACTGATGTCTGGCAAGGTTCCTTATGGACTTCTTGGCAGCACTTACCACAAATCTCCTCCTCCCCCACCCCGCCCAGCACCTGTCTTGAACTTGGCCACACTTTTGGCATCTGAAACTCTTCACTGGAGATGGATTATAGAGGTCTATCCCAACCTGACTGTGGCAATGACGGAATGCAGAATGTCAGAAAGAGTGTGTTAACAGGTACTCAATCTGATCCTTTTTCGAACGGTCACACGGTGAACATCAACGACTCCGCGTGGCCTCAGTTCACGTCTGATTTCAGCTTCTGAAACACCTTTTCAGATTCAGATACCTGATGACATCTTTGGAAGAGCTGAGCTGCTCATGTGCAGTCACTTTGATTCCCCTGTCAACCGACACTGTAGCCTTCTGGAGCTGTTCTGATCGGCGCTTTGATCGGCATTTAATGACAAAGGACATGTTTCTAGAGGCTTTTGATGAATTAGGCTTACCCGTTAGACCTTGAAAACCTTTCTGAATAGCAAACACGCTGAGAGTGGACAAAGGATGGTTCTCTCAGCTCAAACGTCCACCAGTCATGAAGCTTCAGATCCTGTCTTTTCTCTGATTTCTGATTCGGATTCGGATTCGCTGTTGGCATGATTATTATTTTTCGGATTGGCCTACTGTGGGAAGAAGCTACGTTTCTTTTATATGTCATCAGCTTTCGTCGCTTTAGGGGTTTTTACTGTGGGAAAGAAACTACGTTTCTTTTACATTTCATCAGTTCCTGTTCTTAACCCAGTCATGCAGGCCAGGGAAACAGCCGATTAACCCGCATAGGGGCAGCCGATCGCAGGGATATATGTACCTCCTGTCCGGGCGAGGTCCAAGCAAACAGAAAGTATTGGTAGCCCCTGCCCCCTCATTCACCAGGACCTAATTCGCTTCCATCACGGGTCGCACCGCACGGCAAATGCGGCAGGGGTTTAATGATGACCGCGGAGAAATGGAAAAAAACGGGGAAAAGAAGGCTTGAAGGGAAGTACAAGACAGAAAAGCTCCCGTGGGAAAGGCCCACGGTGGAACAGACAAAAGGCGGTTCACACTTTACCCGGGCCCTCACCCTTTACATGTCTGACATGGAGACCTTGGCAGGGACATCAATTCCTGTCACGTTGTGCTTAGGCCAGTTAGCAACTTGGAAACGTTTCCGAAAACCAGCGCTCTATCAAAGTATCAATGCCCCCTGTCAACAAAGCCCGTGAGATCACTGGGCCACACTAGCCCTCCCACCTCGACAAGGTCGTAACGCCTTGGAGGAAAACAAAAAAAAAAACAGGGAGAGAGAGACAGAATTTCAGACAGAGAGAGAAAGAGGCGGAAAGGGGGGGGGGGGGGGGGGGGGGAGGAGACAGAGAAGGGGGGGGGGAGAAAGAGAGAGAGAGAGAGAGAAGGACATTCCGTTTCTCTTGCCTCCAAATCTCATTATTTCATTTCATTTCAATAAAGCCACAACGAAAATTGACATTTACAAATTACATTCTCGAGAAAAACTGAAATGCGTACATTGATAAATAAATGAATAAGTAAATAAATATACAATAAATAGATAAAATAAGATAAAACCGTGCTAAATAAAGTTCATTCACGCCTCACGAAATAAACCAGAAACAAAAATACACAGACTGACAAACAGACCAACAAACGGGTTATTGGACAGAAATAATGCTACTGCATAGCTCTGTCAATCAAGTTAACGCATGCAAAAGTGTAAACAAACACATACATAAATAGACATGGCACAGCTTTGTGCACACGTTTCCTTGCAATCGTCATTAAAATTGTGACATACTTTGTGATTACAGCTGTAAATAAGTAGGTTGACAATTCAGTTGGAAAATATAGTTTTTCACTGACATGAATTAGAATTTTATGGCGTCCTTAGCAGCCTTTTGAGGACATTCCACAGTGATGCAAAAAAATGTAGTAAATTAAAATACAACTGTACATTGACGACTTGACATTGACTGCTCCGCGCGGATTGCCGGTGCCGGGGCTGCGGCGGACTGGGCCAAGCTGTGGCTGTGGACGGGGTGTCAGAATGAGCGGCGTGGGTGCAATGCCACTGAGGTGGCGCAGAAGATCGGACAGAAAAAAAGACTACTGTATTAGTCTTTGCCTATCATGCGTCTCAGTTATGATTCTACATATCTGCGAGACTTTCTTTTCGTGCCTTAATTAAACAGTGTTTTGCATGTTCCTTATTTGTTTGTCTGTTCTGTTAATTATCTGTGTAATTTTTTACTTAAAACAATTAAAAGTGTGCTTCACCATGTATCAGGACTCTTACAATTAAATTCTTTTTCTGTAGCAGTAGACAGCAATTGATATATGTTTTGTGTTAAAAACTGTTAATGTCAATGAGAAAAAAGAAATGCTCTCGATTCTGGAAAATGAAAAATGTAACCCTCACTGAAAGGGACAAAAAAATAGTTGGCATTCTCTCTCTCTCTCTCTCTCTCTCTCTCTCTCTCTCTCTCTCTCTCTCTCTCTCTCTCTCTCAATTAATTTCCCAGTCTCTGTTTCTCTCCCCCCCCTCCTCTCTCTCCCTGTGTGTGTGTGTGTGTGTGTGTGTGTGTGTGTGTGTGTGTGTGTGTGTGTGTGTGTGTGTGTGTGTTTTTGTACTGTAAATGTGAGTGAGTGTAGTGCACGTCTAACAATTTTGTATAGCATTAACAACCACACAAACTCCTCTCTCTCTCTGTCTCTGTTTCTCTGTCTCTGTCTCTCTGTCTCTCTCTGTCTCCCTCTCTCTGTCCCCCTCCCTCCTGTACCTACAGCCCCCTCCCGTCTCATCATCTTCCTTGCCTGGTTTCTTTGTTGACTCAAGCTACTTTCGGAGCTTTTTTTTTTTCTTTTCACCTAGTAAGTAAAGTTGGATTTCCTGTCTAAAACTGTATATATGATGATGATGATACTACTACTGCGACTTAAACTAAAAATAACAACAACAACAACAATAACAACAACAAAGATGATGATGACGACGATGATGATGATGATGAATGTGATGATGATGATGATGATGATGATGATGATGATGATGATGATGATGATATACAACTCAAATGAAAATACTACAGCATCCAATACGCGGGAAGGCAAGAACAGTGAGGGAGGAGGGGGGGGGGGGGGAGACGTATTTTAGTTTCCTACTCCTTAGAGCGCTTGTTGGCTACCGCCCACTTTCAT
>JADBJO010000216.1:620000-645000 GCA_016801955.1 Conus betulinus | reverse complement strand
GGGGAGTCGGAATGAGCGGCGTGGGTGCACTGCCTCTGAGGTGGCGCAGAGGTTGGAACAGAAAAAAAAATTCTTTGTAAATATCATCAGTTTACACTTCTAGATATTTCTTTAGATGGTTGTACAAGGTAATAACGTCTTCATTCGTCCTTTTAATCTATCATTCGTTCTTTCGTTAATGTTCTTCTCTTGATGATTGGCTGTAGATTGGTTGGTTTGTCTGTTTTCTTAACGCGTCACCAAGGTAACCAGTTTGTCCAGTTAAACTAAACTTTATTTATTTCGTAATGCCCGTACGTTTTTATGTCTTCATTTATTGATTTAATTTTCAATGTCGGACGCTATCGCCCCTTTCCCCACCCACTCCCTTCCTCGTCAGTCCCGATGTCTGTCTCAGTCTCTGTCTGTCTGTCTGTCTGTCTGTCTGTCGCTCTCTCTCTCTCTCTCTCTCTCTCTCTCTCGGACTCTCTCTCTCTCTCTGGGCCTTAGGAAACATGGATATGTCAATATTTTTTAAATTGTTTTGAATGTCAAGTATTGCCTATGCTATTGTATGCTGCTGAGCTCTGGAGCTTAACGAAATACAAGTCTATAGAAGCAGTTCATTTGTTCGCTTGTAAACGTTTACTGGGTGTGAGTTCCAAAGTCCAAATACCATGAAATATGGGGAAAACTGGTCAATATCCTTTGTGTATTGACAGTACTTTGAAAATCCATTAAATACTGGTTTAAACTCCAAACCATGGCATTGACAGATTTCCAAAGCAATTCCACTTGATGATTCTGAATAAGATTCCCGAGTTTACCCGTGGTCATTTCAATCATCAAAACAGGTCATACCATGTTAAAGGATGTTTTGATATTTTTGGATTTTCAGAGATTTGGATGAAATGGAGGGGTTGGAAATGAAGTTATGTTCTTGAGAAACTAAAAAACAACGAATGTTGGATTGCTATATGCAAGACTGGAATGCAAACATTTCTCAGAGCGATCGTTTTTCAACGTTCAGATCATTCAAATCTACACTCCACACAGAAAAAAAATATTTGTCAGTTATCACAATTAGTAACATCCGGTATGCTGTTTGGAGATTTCGTTTGGGATTATGCGATTTAAGAATTAGTAACAGACACGACGAACAACTAAAAAAACTGTCCATTTTGTAACAATATTGAAAACGAATTTCATTTCTTGTTTAAATGTCTATTAAGTACTCATGTTTGCGAGAAAAATATTTATCAAAATTCTATTCCTATCCAAATGGCGATTGTTTAGCTTATTTGATGAAATCTGAAAAACATGTTGATCCTTTGAAGTTTGGCAATGGATATCTTTTATGCCCTGAAAAACTAGACACGAACTTATGAACGGAAACCAGATCATGAGAATATCAGTTGTGATTGGTTTCAAACGCAAGTGAAAATATTTTTATTTATCTGGTTTGTTTCCTTGAATCATTCCCCCTTGCAAATGTGTTGCTTGGGCGTTCTCTGAAAACTAGTAACTTCCTTTTGTTGATGACCCGTGCTTATTTTTTATTTGATTCTCAGCAGACGTGTATCCATTGCCTACAGGTCGGTGGCCTTACAATTAAAGATTTCAGAGTTAAGTGCTCAGTTCTCTCTCTCTCTCTCTCTCTCTCTCTCTCTCTCTCTCTCTCTCTCTCTCTCTCTCTCTCTCTCTCACACACACACACACACACACACACACACACACATCTCTCTCTCTCTCTCTCTCTCTCTCTCTCTCACTCTCTCACACGCTCTCTCTCTCTCTCTCTCTCTCTCTCTCTCTCTCTCTCGCTCTCGCTCTCTCCTGCTCGATTTCTTTCACGTTCACACAAAATGCGCCGCTTCCTTTTGTGTCACATGGGGTTACTCATGGGAGATTGCGACACCCGGCACTGCCTGACACATCTATTGTTTAGAAATAGAGGTAGCGTCTCTCTCTCTCTCTCTCTCTCTCTCTCTCTCTCTCTCTCTCTCTCTCTCTCTCTCTCTCTCTAAGGGCAGATAGAAAGACTAGGAACTGCCTAAAACGTTTACCCTTAAGTGTACTTACAGTCTTGAACCTTGCCCATCAGGTAAGTTAGGGCTCGAATAACAGATATGTAGATGAAGAGAACTTCTGATGTATTCCTAAAACAACCGCTATACAGACCTTGTGGCTTCATACGAACACGCACATGTATCAGACCATGCATTTTAATTCACACGTGCGTACATTTTCGTGTCTCTCCTTACTCTTCCACCTCCCGCCTCGCTCCTTCCACACTCCCAACTCTTTTACAAATATACATGTGCGTTCGCACGCACTGTCCATTGCTGGATTGACAGAATGGATTCTCTCTCTCTCTCTCTCTCTCTCTCTCTCTCTCTCTCTCTCTCTCTCTCTCACACACACACACACACACACACACACAACACACACACACAACCACCTTACTTTACCTACACAGATACACTAATGCATATGCTCATGTATGCATTGGAACTACGTGTATTCACACAAGAATGGCAAAAATGCAGCCTGGTCACGTGACCGCCACATACTTTGACCTAACATTTTTTTAACCATCAGACTGTACCTATTCAGTTTTCAACAGTGGGCAGCATAAGCCCTAAGGGGCCCCTAGTCCTCCCTCCCCCTCCCACTCCACTTTTACACACCCTTCTCATCCGGCCAAACCTTCACTCTGCATCTCCCGACCAGACGCTTTATGGAATCCAAATGTCCCCGAGGCACGGTGCTTTGCGACAGATAAAAGCCGCGAAAAGTATCGATCAATCAAGAGAAAGTTTACATGCAGCGCTAGGCAAACTGCAAAGCTCAAGAATATGTGAGTGTTTCTAAATGAGAGGGGAGAGAAGACAGACTGAGACTGCAGGAGAGGGAGGTGGAGGTGACAAAGACACAGAGAGACAGACAGACAGAGAGAAAACAGAGTAAACACACACCGTATATATATATATATATATATATATATATATAAAATCAAAAAATCAAAAATACTGCTAAAACACCTAATAAAATTCTTAAAATGCTCAACCCCTTGGGGAGCAGCATCTGTTAAAAGTAGGATGATAAAAGGAAGTTTTAAAAACCAACAGATCTGTTTCGAGCCAGCGCTCTCGTCAGGATGGTTTTGGGGCGCCTACTGCCGGTGTTATATGGCCTGATGTCACTGTTTGCACGTGCGGATTGGCTGCACGTATTGTTCGTTTTTTGGGGTTGTTTTATAGTTCAGGGTGCGTTTGCTGACAACGATTTCCATTTGTGCCTGCAGTTGTTTACTATTTCTACTTTAGTGTTTAGGGTTGCTAAGTATGGTTTGCATAGTATTACCATTTTTCTGTTGAACATAGGTTGCATCTTTTTGAAATGTTGTTGTATGGTGATGCCCTTTTTATGATTTTCCAGGATATGTTATAGTTTATTTTTTTTGTCTTTAAGTCTCCAAATATATTTGCTCAGTTCTGTTTGGTTTTTGTATTTTTCTTTGTTGAATGACTGTTTATGGTTTGCGTATCTGGTTTTGAAGTGATTTTCAGTGATCCCTATGTA
The DNA here is from genome assembly GCA_016801955.1 of Conus betulinus. Lineage (NCBI taxonomy): Eukaryota > Metazoa > Mollusca > Gastropoda > Neogastropoda > Conidae > Conus > Conus betulinus. The sequence goes on along the minus strand of JADBJO010000216.1, from coordinate 641,436 downwards.
TGTTTTTCTTTTCATTTTCTGATGTCACAGTGGCTTGGTATACAATGTTGTTATAGAGGCATTTGTTGCTTAAGGGACACTGTTCTTTTTTAGCACAATTGCAGGATTTCCTTTCTTCACCCTTCTTTGCTGTGTTGCTTTTCATTTTGTTGGATGAATCAATTATATTTTTTAAGGTTGGGCATGCATGAATATGATAGTTTGATGGTGTTCTTGTTGAATATTTTGGACAATTTGTGTTCTTTTGGGAAGGATGCTGTCAAAATTTTGAAAAATTCTTTTCCTACGTTTGTTTTTACTCGTCCATCATATGGGAGGTTGTACCATGTGATTTTCCTTTTCCTGCTTTTTTTTTTTGTTCATGTTGTTATCTGGGTTGTATTGTAGTTTGTAGCTGTAACCACTTTTTGCAGGGCCTCTTGGTATTCTGCTGCTGCATTGTTGAATACTCTTTCATTATGTGACAGATTAGATAATCTCTTGTTTATGCCATTGAGTATGGTTTTTAGTATAGATGGTGGGTGGTTGCTATTGATGTTTACATAAATGGGTGTGTCATTGGGTTTCTTGTATGGTTTATATATATGGGGTGTTGAGGTCAAGTGTTATGTCTAAGTAGTTCACTACCTTTTTGTTTGCTTCGATGGTGATTTTTAAAGTTATGGTTTTGGAAAATTTTTGCATAGTTCTTTTTTCTTGTTTTCAATGGTTCTTGGATTGTTGTTTTGTTTAGCGCGGCGAGGCCGTCGTCTCTGTACAAGTCCGACTTGCTTTCCGAGTTGCTTTTAGATGTTGGATAGTATAAACAGTCCGACTAGTTCACATGTTGGTTTTTTTAAGTTATGGTTTTGGATACGATCCCATGGTCACATCAAATGTTGAGTTTTTATTGTTGTTTTGAGACGACGGCCTCGCCCGCGCTAAAACAACAATCCAAGAACCATTGAAACTTGGTCAGAAAAAAAAGAACTATGCAAAATTTCCAAAACCATAACTTAAAAATCACCATCGAAGCAAACAAAAAGGTAGTGAACTACTTAGACATAACACTTGACCTCAACAAACCACATATAAAACCATACAAGAAACCCAATGACACACCCATTTATGTAAACATCAATAGCAACCACCCACCATCTATACTAAAAACCATACCCAATGGCATAAACAAGAGATTATCTAATCTGTCACATAATGAAAGAGTATTCAACAATGCAGCAGCAGAATACCAAGAGGCCCTGCAAAAAAAGTGGTTACAGCTACAAACTACAATACAACCCAGATAACACATGAACAAAAACAAAAAAAAGCAGGAAAAGGAAAATTACATGGTACAACCCTCCATATGATGGACGAGTAAAAACAAACGTAGGAAAAGAATTTTTCAAAATTTTGACAGCATCCTTCCCAAAGAACACAAATTGTCCAAAATATTCAACAAGAACACCATCAAACTATCATATTCATGCATGCCCAACCTTAAAAATATAATTGATTCATCCAACAAAATGAAAAGCAACACAGCAAAGAAGGGTGAAGAAAGGAAATCCTGCAATTGTGCTAAAAAAGAACAGTGTCCCTTAAGCAACAAATGCCTCTATAACAACATTGTATACCAAGCCACTGTGACATCAGAAAATGAAAAAGAAACATACATAGGGATCACTGAAAATCACTTCAAAACCAGATACGCAAACCATAAACAGTCATTCAACAAAGAAAAATACAAAAAAACCAAACAGAACTGAGCAAATATATTTGGAGACTTAAAGACAAAAAATAAACTATAACATATCCTGGAAAATCATAAAAAGGGCATCACCATACAACAACATTTCAAAAAGATGCAACCTATGTTCAACAGAAAATGGTTAATACTATGCAAACCATACTTAGCAACCCTAAACACTAAAGTAGAAATAGTAAACAACTGCAGGCACAAATGGAAATCGTTGTCAGCAAACGCACCCTGAACTATAAACAACCCCAAAAAAACGAACATACGTGCAGCCAATCCGCACGTGCAAACAGTGACATCAGGCCATATAACACCGGCAGTAGGCGCCCCAAAACCATCCTGACGAGAGCGCTGGCTCGAAACAGATCTGTTGGTTTTTAAAACTTCCTTTTATCATCCTACTTTTAATATATAATATATATATATATATATATATATTCCAAGGATAAGTAACCGAGCACCATTCCAGCAACTTACAGAGCAGCTTGGTGTTGTAAAGACTGCAAGAAATATATTTAATCATAAAACAAAACTTGCTCTTATGTCTTAGAGTGAAGAAATAGGGGGAGACAGGCATTCATATCTGCAGTAGCAGTTAATTCTGCGTAACTAACAGTGTGTGCTTGTGAGGGTGAGTGGGAAAATAATAAATGCTTCTCAAATGAGTCTTCAGCAGGCTTATAGTCTCCAAGGAGGAGACACTCTCCAATGGGGAGGAAACTCACTAACATATAACTCCTGGTCAGATACCGGTATTTCGAAACCCGATTGTTTCTCCTCAGTGACCGCGGAAAGTGGTAACTGAATTCCTCTGCCTTTTCGGTTTTAAGAACAATGTTATCCCATAAAAAGGCTGGTGTGCACTACCATAGTATATATATATATATATATATATATATATATATATATATGTGTGTGTGTGTGTGTGTGTGTGTGTATATATATATATAGATATATTGATATGCAGATAGATAGATATGTATACATATATATATATATACTCTTTTTAAACATTTGATTTTAACAGATTTACATATATATATATATATATATATATGTGTGTGTGTGTGTGTGTGTGTGTGTGTGTGTGTGTGTGTGTACACATTCAAAAACTTCAGAAACGGGAAAGGAACTCAAAACAAGCGCATGACCAGAAGGCAAAACCTTCATTGTTTTGTTGTGAGAAAAATAGCCCTTTTTTCTTCTTGCTGCTTTTCCACACTGGGACCTAGGCTGAACGACAAGTAGTACGAACAAGCAGTACTCCGCAGGAAACAGGATAGCTGGCTGAACAAATTCCCTCGATCCGTTTCATGTTTGATGTCACCACCACCCCACCCCATCCCCCACGTCAGTACCACCCTTCCGTTCTTCCACTTCCCATATTCGCCTTCGCTAAGGCGCCCATTTTCATCGCCGCCATCACAATCTTTTGGTCCCTCGTCTGTCTTGCCCCCCAAGTATTTGCTCTTCGTCCCTAAAACCGCCTCCGCTCTGCCTCTCAGGCTGCCATGCACACACTTTCATCGTTGATATAACTCTTTTGCTTTGCTTTACTTCCCGTTGTATGATGGGTGTGAATCATGCTGGGAGCAGCCTCACTTAAGAGCTATGGGCATGTAACTGTTTCACCATGGAAGCAAGAATTACCTCCCCTCCTGTTACTGTTTACATCTCTCAAAGATTTCATTTGCTTCGCTTGTCTTAAGCTCTTCTCGTAAACAAGTGTTTTTAGATGGATGTGACAATTGTTTGACGTTATCGCGCAAATAAAGAAGAAATCTAGCAAAAATCCTAGTTTAGAAGGCGCTCTTTGTGTTGACATCATTAAATGGCGCTCTCACTCTCTAACCATAAACCTGGGCCCCAGAACATCGATCAATGAAATCAGCACAAAAGAGGTTCCTAAACTAAGATTCTGTGTATCCATCTGTCTGTGTAATATGGTCTAGGATAAACGTAGGTCAACATTGAGATCTGGGAAGTTCGGTAAACAATCTTTACTGTCCGCATACAAAAGTTCAGTATTGGGAGATTCAGAACTTGTCCATATCTCGACAAGAGGACGATCGAAAAGGCCGGAGCGGACGAAACTGACAACCTCCATCGGTGGCGTCTTCCTCAGGACAAGACCAGAAGTAGAACTGAAAGGAAAGATTCAGTAGAACAGGAGCCAGAATGCTCTGTGGCAGAGTGATTGAATGTATAAACTATATGCCAAAAGTGCCTGATTCGAATCCTGGAGGGAAGGTTTTCTTTTCTTTTTTTTTAGTGAAGAGTTTGTTGTACTTGTTCTTATTCTTGTTTTATTTTGATCTTCAAAAGAGAAGGATGGGGGGAAAGGGAAGTTTAATGCTCTAATACCTTTGCAAAGCCATGTAAACAGGTATAAAACACTTTCTCGTTTATTTGAAATCATAATACAACAGGTATAAGAAACAAATTATAACTTCTCAACAATCTCCATTTCCTAAACTTCCTCAAGACGAACCGGCAGAAATGTCTCAAAGGTTCTACGAAGATGAAACTTAGACACTTTCAACAACATTTCTACTCGCAACCATTTGTTCCACTTCTTCCTGCTTTTTGCAGAAAATGAAGTAAAACCGGGCGACATAAACATGGCCATGTTCGAAAGGTTGAGCTAGTAGTCTCAAATGTTTACTTGTGTTCACTGGTTTCGCTGAGGAAAGGAAATGTAGGGCTGCTTACGAGCCTAGCTTTTGACTGCCTTCCCGAAGAGGAGTTCTGCATCTCAGCAGCTGGTCAGAGACTGCTCACCACCGCAGGCGAGTTAACGGGAATATGACTAAGACGACGAGCGCATAAAAGAGCTCTGCTGGTTCCAGAAGGTGTCAAAGAGGTATTCAGTTACATCGCCGTAGTTTTGCTCTCAGTGATGCGCATTGAATCCAGTCCCTGCCCAGCAACTGCGCTGAGAAGGCTGAGGGGAGACAAATAAAAAGTTTGTATGTAGACCTGGTTCCCCCCCCCCCCCCCCCCCCCCTACGAGATTACTTTGATGTTGGTCGTCATCGCTTCTACACATGAGTTAAAACTTTGTACATAGTTTTTTGTTGTTGTTGTATTTGTACGTCTCTTTTGTTGTCGTTGCTGTGTCCATGTGTCATCTGGAAGTTTATGAGAAAGTGTGCAACTTGCAATTTCTTTCTTAACAATGTTTCCTTCTTTGCTCGGACTTTTCATCTGCAAGGATATTAGATGAATGGGTACCATGAGCGGCCTTAGTTTCCAATGTCATTCTAGAGCAATATTTTAACACAGGCACTGTTTGTTTAGACTGGCCTGTGTTGTTTTTCTATGTTACCTTTTTGATAACTGTAACAGCATTGTGCAATTTTTTTTTTCGTTTTCCCTTTCCTCCTCTCTTAACTCTCTTTCTCTCTCATTATCATCTCTCTTCCTCTCTCCTCCATACTTCTGGGTACCTCTTCGCCAATCTCCCTTTCTCTCTCCACACACAACACACACACGCGCACGCACGCACACACGTCATTAAACGGTTCAAATAAAATCTCTGTCTGTCTGTCTGTCTCTCTCTCTCTCTCTCTCTCTCTCTCTCTCTCTCTCTCTCTCTCTCTCTCTCTTCACACTAAACCAATTATTTCCATTCACACACACACACACACACACACACACACACACACACACACACACACACACACACACACACCTCACTATCACCACCGCCTTCCTTTCTAGTCCCTTGACTACTTGTGACCCTAATTTCATTCCTCTGTCTCTCCGGAGACCATCTGTGGACTGTTATCATTCATGACAAGACACAACAGATAATATGCATGCGCGCACACTTTTTTTTTACCTGTCTCGACGCCCCATTACATGCCTTTGCCCCCTCTCCTCTACGTCCCTACACAATTATTCTTCCTCTTTCTCGTATGGATGCACGGTGCACACAAGCCGAAAGAAAAGGTCAGCGAGAAAGAGACAGACAGACAGACAGACAGACAGAGAGACAGAGAGACAGAGAGAGATGGGAAGGGGGGGGGGCACCAACAAACAAATTAAACATTAAATCAAATCACTGAGACTGACAATCTTGTCCTTGCTTCAGTCTAAGTTCCCTCCAATACCTGCGTCAGGAACTCATCACACTGGGAATTGCAGACAGGTAACAAAAGGTTCGTGTGAAGATTTAACCCAACAATGTCGTTCGACCAACGGTCAATTCAGATAGCGAGTAGTAGGAGGTTGAGACCTGCCAACAAATCTTAAATGCAAATGGTCAACTAACAGCATTCTGTCAGTTTAATGTCTTGCACGACTTTATCCCAACGTCTCTCAGCATGCGACTTCTTTATCCTGCATCGGTGAAGGTGGTGGAGAACAAATTACCGTCCGAAACAACCAACGCACTCACAGGAGTGCGCTCAGTCCACACAAATTCCATTTGTAATGTTTTCTTTCCCCAGGCTATAGCCTAGCGAGTTGTTTCGCAGCCTGCCCTTTTCTGTCCATCAACAAGTCCAGGGCCTGTGGATGAGTTGACCATCACTCCAGCAGGAAAACAAGCCACCCAGTGGACATGGAAGACAGCTTAAGAAGGGCGATTCCAGTTACAACCACCCTGCAGACAAAAAAAAAAAACCTCTCTCCAGGAGATGGAGAAACTTTGTTGCAGCCCTTGCCTGTCACCAGGGACCGACCATGTTGAGATAGGCGCAACACGTGAACTCGACCGCTTTTTCTGCTACCATTTGCACGGTATTTGACAGAATGCGGCAAATTACATAACGCTACAGTTCAGGTTGCTTATTCAGCTTCTTTCTGTTTAAAATCCGCATGATCATCGACAGAAACAACGCGAATGTTGTCTATAAGTGTTGGAAGTCAACAAAGTAATTCCTTTCTGTATCAGCTATTTTTTTTTTCACTGTACTGAAAAACAGAACTTCCACTGATAGGTGGAAAGTGCCATTATAGTTTTCATTCTTCTAACCACAACAACAAATTTTGATGATGAGGGACAGCAGTTTCCATACAGTGTCCAGCGGTCAGCGAACTGCAAAGCAGCATGGGCCTGCACCGATCTGGCAACATCACAGGCCTGACTGCCTGTCAGCAAACAAAGAGCCGCTGGAACTGCATGACACCGTAAATCATTAAATTGTGAACATCTTTGTCCTTAAGGGCCTCCTACCAATAGGACGTCAACCCAACCATCAAACCATGAATGATCTAATGGTCAGAGCGTTTGGATACGGAGCTTACAGTCGTGAGTTAGAAATCACGCACCCCCCCCTCACCCTCTCTCTCTCTCTCTCTCTCTCTCTCTCTCTCTCTCTCTCTCTCTCTCTCTCTCTCTCTCTCTCTCTCTCTCTCTCTCTCTCTCTCTCTCTCTCTCTCTCTCTCTCTCTCTCTCTCTCTCTCTCTCTCTCTCTCTCTCTCTCTCTCTCTCTCTCTCTCTCTCTCTCTCTCAAATTTTCTATACTCTGACCATCGTCTGTGTCCACCTAGCGTTCAATCGATATTTTCTTCAGTTCAGGGAAGGTAAAGCTCCATCTTCTATGATACTTCACCCTAGACATGGTAAACTTCAAACAGTTCACTGCCTCACCGACCATCAGACTATGCTACTTTTAACCTTTTCCATCGTACATGAGCGTTCCAGGAGAGAAAAACGAATCACTTCTATCAGCTGTGGATCGATAGCTCTGCTAGGTGCAGAGTTTATGTACCATTTTCATTTAAATGTTTAAACATATCCCGCTATGGAAGGCTCTCTGGAGCTGTCTTTTAGGTAACAAGCCAAGTACGAGGAAAAGCATGTATAATGAAATTGTGCAGATTGTGTCAACGTATTTCATCTAATTCGCATATCTCTGTGTATGCCTTTTGAGCGGCAAGGACAAATTACAATTCAATTACCAACTCTCTCTCTCTCTCTCTCTCTCTCTCTCTCTCTCTCTCTCTCTCTCTCTCTCTCTCTCTGTCTCTCTCTCTGTCTCTGTCTCTCTCTCTCTCTCTCTCTCTCTCTCACACATACATAAACACACGAGCGCGAGCGCACACACACACACACACACACACACACACACACACACACACACACACACACACACACACTCTCTCTCTCTCTCTCTCTCTCTACTACTATCTATCTTTCCCCTCTCTCTCTCTCTCTCTCTCTCTCTCTCTCACACACACACACACATAAACACACACACACACACACACACACACACACACACACACACACACACACACACACACACACGTGCGTCCATGTGAGCGTGTATGCGTACACATGTTTGTCCCGTCTTTGATTCCTGACTTATCCAAGCTATTCTATTTTGTTAACTGTCAAGTAAGTCAGGCGCCCAAGACCTAACCGAAAAAATTCACGTCCAAGTTATTGGAAAGTTCTGTGTCTGTTTATTGTCACTGTCAACGAGTTAGACAAGTTCAACACATCTCATAGGTGAAAGTTCCACTTAATTTTTCCGGCAACAGACTGCATTTATCAGAAAATGTTTCCTTTCGTGTCTCGGTCATTGACTTGAGTATGTTCACACACACACACACACACACACACACACTCACACACACACACACTTTCTCCATTCCGTGCACAAACAGTGTAATGCGGACAGTGATAGTTATCTATCCTCGACAGTCATTTCAGGGTGTTCACGTTCGGAAGAAAATGTAAAATATTCTTCCCCATCGGATCTTGGATCTGCCCTTGGATCCGGATTTGCTCCCAGTTAACTTAACTACAAATACATGAAAAAAAATTGCGTGAACTCAGTCAGTGAAACTTTAAATACGTGTACAAAGTTATGTTCTACAATAAAATGGCGGTCTTAATATACCGGTGAGCGTGACAGGATATAAACAATGATGAAACTTTGACTCTACAGTGCAAGCAATGTGAGGCTTGTGAGCCTGTTTACAGATTTTTGAAGACATTGAGAAAGAGAGACAGACAGACAGACAGAGACAGAGACAGAAAGGGATAGATACGGAGAGAGAGAGAGAGAGAGAGAGAGAGAGAGAGAGAGAGAGTGTAGAGGTATGCGCATATGTACGTGTGTGTGTGTGTGTGTGTGTGTGTGTGAGTGTGTGTGTGTGTGTGTGTGTGAAGGTATGCGCATATGCGCGTGTACTGCGTGCGTGTGTGTGTGTGTGTGTGTGCGTGCGTGTGCGCGCACGCGTGCGTGTGTGTGTGCGTGTGTGTGTGTCGTGCGTGCGTGTGTGTGTTCAGCGACGGGATTGCACACTGACATACCTACAAATGTACTGATTCAGTGGAAGAAAGGAGGTACACTGAGGATCCATCATTTCAGACAACACAGATCCAGCTCTGAGAAGACCTTTTCCAGATGGAAAACCCTGAACCAAGTGTCCACACCACCCCCGAAGAGAGACTGTTCCCATTAAAGTCAGCCACCAGCAGGAAACGTCTTGAAAGTACCTCAACAGGGCTGGACAGTCCTTGCTGAATGAGGGATACACATGAAGATAAATTACAAAGAGCACACAGTTACTGTTTAATGCGGGGTAAATCCAACAGCTGAAGCTTGGACAGAAGTATTAAGATTAATAGGGCTGACCGAAGGACATTTCTGGATCAATAACGAGATTCTTCCTATAATTCCAACCACGGAAGGTTGCGCTGGTTTTGAAAGCGTAGTGAAGCCGAAAGACAAAAAATAGTTCTCACAATGAATTTGCGTTTTTCGGAGAACAGTCACCACAGGCTTTAGGAACTAGCAGGCGAACTGTAGCTCCTCAAATTTGAATGAAGATCCCGGACGTACCTGTGGCATAGAGAAAAATGATGAGCTCAGTTATAGCTATTTTGGGGGGGTAGGATCTCCAGTCCCAACAGCCAATCGGCCAGCACGTTGAGACCCAGTGGGAGATATTAGAAGCTCTTTAGTCATACCCACCATCTCCACTTTCCCTCTTGCGACCAGACTGCATATTTTTTTCGGGTAGATGGGTCACCTGCTAGATCTTGAGAGCCTATGTGAATAATTAACAGTCTGAAAGCGAACAAAGGTTTCTCCTCCTCAGCTCCCTCTACCACCATCCACGAACCCCCCATCCTGTCTTTTCACTGGTTTCTGATTCAGAATCGCCGTCATGATCATTATCCTGAGATGGCCTACATCTACTCTTCTCTAGCTTCCATCGTTCGGAGTGTCCATTGCTGGAAGAAACTTGGTAGGCTTTTATATTTCATCCCTACTTTACCCCCACATCATGGAGACCAACTAAGGGGCCAGGGTCGAGATGTATCAGGCTTTGCCTCTCCCAGTTTCAAAAGGGACATATGTTTAACAGAAGCAAGCAAACCCTATACCCTATCACCATGCCAAGCTCCCAGGGACATACAGAGGTGAGTCTGGGTCTACCTTGGCCAGACGGGGGAACTGCCTGTCTTGACCGTGTTCTACTCAAGGGGTAGTTGATTGATACACACGGGCGGTGTGCACCCTCCTGTCTTGGGGAAGTTCATGACAACCCCTGCTCTTTCAGTCTCCAGGACCTCATTCTCTTCCTTCACAGGTCACACCGCACGGCAAACAAGGCAGGTCTGAAGATGACTGTAGAGGAAGGCAGAACATGGACAAGGAGACTCGAAGGGAAGAACAAGACCGAAAAGATCCCGCGGGAAAGGCAGAAAATGGACGAGATAAGGGGCGGGTTCCATTTAGCCTGTCTAACACAGAAGACTCTGGCAGAGGCGTCAGCTCGTTCCACTTTGTTCTTAGGCCAGTTAGCAACTCGTCTTTGCAGGCCTGAAAGCCTTAGAAAACTGGCGTTATATCGAAGTATTAATGCCCCTGTCAGCAAAGTCTAAGGAATCACTGGACTACGCATGCCCTCCCGTCACCACAAGGTCGCAACGCCTTGGAGGGAAACAAGGGAAGAAGCAGAGAGCGGAGGAGAGTTTAAGAGAGAGGGACAGAGAAAGAGTGAGAGACAAAGAGAGAAGGAGGCGGGTGAGTACGCAGAATTAGAAAGGACAGGGGGAGGAGAAATGCGAGCGAGCGAGCGAGCGAGAGAGAGAGAGAGAGAGAGAGAGAGAGAGAGAGAGAGAGAGAGAGAGAAACATTCCGTTTCTCATACTCTGCAAATCCTATTTCTTCACTCCTTCATACTTCATCACGGCAAGAAGGAATAATAACAGCTAAAAATTACATTTTCCAAATAAGTGAAATACGGAATTAGATAAACAGATAAATGAATGAATAAAATAATAAATAAATAAGCAGATTAAAGAATGAAGAATAAAACCAATAAAATATAACCATGTTAAATGAATTTGTTCACGCCTGACACAATAAACAGTGGCAGACAGACTGACTGACCCGAAAACTGAATGTCAGAGAGAAATAATGCTATGCGTAGGTCTGTCAATAAAGTTAATGCATAAAAAACGTGAATAAACACATAGATAAATAAACAATGCATAGCTTTGTGCACATGCTTCCTTGCAACCGCAATTAAAATGATGACACACGTCGTGATCAGACCTGTAAATAAAATGTTGACATTTCAGATGAAAATATAGCTTTTCGTTCAAATGGATAGTGTAGAACTTGGACTAAAATGATATTTTTAACGGTGTCCTTAGGACATTCCACGATGTTACAAGAAAATGTAACGTAGCTTACCACTGTGCCAAATTCTTTGCCTGTAGTGTGTCTCGATCCTGACACTATGTATTTGTGAAACTTGATTTTTTTTTTCTGCCTTCTTTTTTAAAAAAGATATTTTGCATGTGAGTTTGTTTGCTTGCTTGTCTGTGTTGTTCTCATATCAAATACCCTGATCATCTCTGACTGTGATCAATTTACAGTGTGTTTCACTGTGGATCAAGATATTTATAACTGAACTACTGTTCTTCTATGGTATATAGAAGTTGATATATATTGTATGTGCGCCAAAATGTTGATGCTCATGCAAAAAAAAAATGTTGCTGTCGACTGTTGAAAATGTTGCCTTCACAGCAAGGATCGGAAGAAATGAACTGACATTCATTTTGTGCTTGCTCTCTCTCTCTCTCTCTCTCTCTCTCTCTCTCTCTCTCTCTCTCTCTCTCTCTCTCTCTCTCTCTCTCGCTCGCTCGCTCGCTCGCTCGTTCTTTCATGTGTCTACTCAAATATATTTTTTCATAACATTAGAAATGGCATACATTCTTTCTTTTCTTTTTCTCCATCTCTCATTCATGTGTGAGTGAGTATGCTGCTACTTGTGTGTAATCATCGCACAATCTCTCTCTCTCTCTCTCTCTCTCTCTCTCTCTCTCTCTCTCTCTCTCTCTCTCTCTCCCACTCCTCTACTACATCCTCTTCCCCAAATCATTCGTCTTCGTTATATGCTTTCTGTGTTAGCCCAAACTAGTTTCGGAACTAATTTCTTTTCACTTAAACGGTATACTCCGGTTTCCTGTTTGAAAACAAATAATGATAATGATAATGATGATGACGACAAGACGACGATGACGATGTTGATGACGATGATGATGATGACGATGATGATGACAATGACGATGACGATGATGATGATGATGATGATGATGATGACGATGATGATGATGATGAAGACGACGACGACGACGACGACAACGACAACGACGATGATGATGATGATGATGATGATGATACAACACAAATGAAAATCCTACTGAGCTACAGCTTCCGTTACGTGGGGAGAGAAGGGGACTAGTGGGGAGTGTGGGTGAGGGGAGACGATCCTTGTCTATTTTAGCTTCCTAAGAGCACTTGTTGGCTATTGTCCACTTTCATCAGTTTGTCATTGTTCTCGTACATGAACATTTTGAAAAAGTAGCCCTTGAGACCGCTGCCAACCGTTCCTGGACACACTCATCACCCGAACCCATGACAGGGTGGAGACCATCGTCTACAGGAAACCCTACCACACTGACCGATATCTGAACTTTCACTCTAACCACCCCCTCCAGCACAAGAGATCTGTTGTCAACACCCTCATGCACAGAGCCTCTGTGCTGTGTTCCACTATGGAGGAAGAGCTGAAAGAAGAAGAACACACCAAGACTGCCCTTTCCGCTAATGGATACCCTGCATGGATGTGGGACAACCCTCGAGTTCGCTACCCTTCTTCTACAGATACGGGCAGTGTGAAAGTGGGGATCCCTTACATTAAAGGAGTCTCGGAGCGTCTAGCCAGGACCTTCCAACAACATGGATGCAAAGTGTTCCACAAACCCACCAACTCCCTACGCCAGCAACTGACCCATGTCAAAGACAAAATGGACCCCCTCAAGCAGTGTGGTGTAGTGTACCAGGTAGGTACCCATACCTACATTGACGAGACAGCAAGACCACTTACCACCCGTCTACAGGAACACCAAAACCGATCTACTTCTGCCAAACATGAACATCTACAAGCCACAGGCCACAGTTTCAGTCCCCAAAGAAACCAACATCTTATCTACACAGCCCTTCCTCACAAAAGAAAAGTTAAAGAAGCCATCGAAATTAAGACCAGACGCCCCACCCTGAACAGAGATCAAGGCTTTGAACTTCCCCCCATCTACAATCAGATCCTGACAACCGTTCACCCCACACAAGTCATCCCACCAGGCCTCGCTGCCACAACAGCAACCTCGTTGTTTGCTTTACACGGTGTTTTGCCGCCGACTTCTTTCTGTGTGTGCTGTCTGCTTTTCTGTGGATCATTGTCACACTGTCACTTTTGCACACATGCATTCATGACAGCATTTACTCCATACGCACATGCAATCCCTCCAATCAACCAAAAGGCGCACTATCAAATGTTTTTTTCTCTCCCCCTCTCCTTCGGGGAAAACACTTTACTAAATGAATCGAACAATCAGTAAACAAATTCTATACATGTATCTCTCTTTCTCTTCGCACTGAGAGGTAAATCAGATTACAAATTGAAATCAATGAATTCTTACAAGTTTCTTTCTTCTTGCCAAAGAAAGAGAATATTCACAACCTGTTACACTATAAAGTCATGGCCTTCACATAACATGGCCCAAGATCCAGATCAGTAGAATGAGTTCTTGCAATCATGATGCCATACCTGCATCAGAGATAAGACTCGCTTCATACTGTCATGATGCCCTGTCTGCATCAGAAAAAGTGTCGCCCCCTTGAATTCTCCTGTCACTGGAGATACGATGAGATTCGACTCCTCTACCTGGAGTCTTTAATTGCTGGGGCTGAACTACCGGTGTGTCCCCCACACCATGGCCATCGTTAACCACCCGTCTCAGAGGAGGAATAGCTGATGGGGTGAAGGGTGAAGGGTGAAGGTTGAAACACGAATAAGGTTCGTGTGAGTAACCTGCTTCCCAATCCAGCATATGAATTCTTTCTTTCTCTTTTCTTTAGGTTTCCCCTGTAGCTTTCCCCAACTACCTATAGCTCACCTGGTAATGACTGGTCAGTGGCGAGGACCCCTTGACCAACTTCCTGACAGGTTCGAGTCTCTAGGCCATCTGCTGGGCTAAAACCGATTCTTTCCTCCCTCCTCCTAGTGAGTGCATACTCAGTGTTCAAAACACATGACCAGCACTTTACCAGCCCTTATTAACTATCTCTCAGTGGTCACTTTCACCCAATGACCACCACCAATGAGTTCCTCACAATATTTGGGGACGCCCGCTACACTAGTCAAGCCACATGAATATTCTTCCTTTTTAGTTGTGGCATGGGGAATGATTCATATCACTAGACTACATGTGATGGAGCGTCACATGCCTTGATGTGAGGCTACGTCACATGACAATCATTTAAGTCAGATATCCATTTGCCCTGCCAATGATTTACTCCGCTGTTTGTCTGCTGGCTACATTTCCTCCGTAAACTGGTTAATTCGTTTAGTTCTGTCTGTCTGTCTGTCTGTCTGTGTCTGTCTGTCTGTCTCTGTCTGTCTCTCTCTCTCTCTCTCTCTCTTTAAGAAAAAAAAACAGATCCTCTCTCTCTCTATCTATCTATCTATCTATCTATCTATCTATATATATATATATATATATATTTCACTAAGAAAAAAGCAAGATCCCTCTCTCTCTCTCTCTCTCTCTCTCTCTCTCTCTCTCTCTCTCTCTCTCTCTCTCTTAAAAAAAAAAAAAAACATCCTCTGTTTTGGAATCCACACGTAGGCACAAAGTGCTTATTTCTTCCCTGTATGCATTTCAAGAAATATAATCAGATATGATGCTTTATATTATTTTGTTCCATTTCGCTGTTCGTAGGTGGCCCTAGGGAGGTTTAACAAAAAAATGTGTCCGAAAAATAACATTTTCAGATATCCCCCCCCCCCCCCCCTCTTGACATCAGTATATGTTGAGTCTTCATCCCTCCCCCGATCCCCCCTTTCTACTATTTGCTGCCCAAACCCCATTCCCCTGGATGCAAACTGCTGCTACAAACCAGAAGTCTAAAAACCAGACTGCTTCACGATAAGACTGTACAGGAGTCTGTGGATGTATTTCCTTTCTGAAGGAGTAAATGGTAGAGGAGGGGGTGAGGGAGGGGGGGGCTGCTGCATGGCAGTAAAGAACCATCCGGCTCCACTGAAGTTCGATGTTCTCAGTAAGTTACCCACCGTTAAAACACCTACATTCCCGACTTTCCTCTTTTTTTTCAAAAAATAAACTTTATATGCTGAAGAAGGCATTACCTACATTTGCCTTCCTCTATTTTTCAGTTCATATGTGTTTTTCTATGAAATTTAGAATAACAAAGAGAACGTTCTTGCCCGGGTGTGCCTTCAAACACACACACACACACACACACACACACACACACCACACACACACACACACACACACACATATATATATATGAGAGAGAGAGAGAGAGAGAGAGAGACACACACACACACACACACACACATATATATGTGTGTGTGTGTGTGTGTGTGTGTGTGTGTGTGTGTGTGTGTGTGTGTGTGTCTACATATATGTATATATATATATATATATATATATATGTGTGTGTGTGTGTGTGTGTGTGTGTGTGTGTGTGTGTGTGTGTGTGTGTGTGTGTGTGTGTGTGTGTGTCTCTACATATATATGTATATATATATATATATATATATATGTGTGTGTGTGTGTGTGTGTGTGTGTGTGTGTGTGTGTGTGTGTGTGTACACACATATGCGTGTTTCTTTAGATGTGTGTTTGTATAGATAGACAGACAGATAGAGAGATAGAGATAGACAGACTAGAAACACACGCAGAGCGGCCGAGTGAGCGAGCCAGTAAGAGAGAGTGAGAAAGACAGGTGAGGAGGTGAATGAGGAGAAGAGAACAGTCACCGTGACATGGACCCCAAAGAGCAAATCTTGTGTCTTCGGTTGTAGATCTGTTTCATGGTTTGTGTGTGTGTGTGTCTGTGTGTGTTTTTCCCGAAACAACATGCGTCATAAAAAGGCCCCAAAGACATACACAGAAAAGCACATGCAAGCAAGCGCGCATGTAAGAGACATGCAGGCGGGAAAATAGAAATGCTAATACAAACAGAAATACAGATATAAAGATGTAGACAGACAAAGACATACACACAGGCACAGAGAGAGAGAGAGAGAGAGAGAGAGAGAGAGAGAGAGAGAGAGTTTGTGTGTGTGTGTGTGTGTGTGTGTGTGTGTGTGTGTGTGTGTGTGTGTGTGTGTGTGTGTGTAATCAAGTTTGAATTATTTCACACCAGCTTCTTTTAAAAAAAATTGAAGCAATAACAAGCTAGCCTTGTACACAATTTGTGCTTCAATATTAAAACAGAGAAAGAAAAAAAGAAAGAAAACTAAAGAGCTAGAAGGGTAGTACAGAAGACGGGGGGAGAGGTGGGGGAAGAGAGAGGGGGGGGGGGAGAGACGGAGAGAGAGAGGGGGGGTGTGGGGAGAGAGAGAGAGAGAGAGAGAGAGAGAGAGAGAGAGAGAGAGAGAGAGAGAGAGAGAGAACTAAGGAAAGATTATTCCTCTTAACCTCCAAAATCCTTTTTCCCCCTTCGTCTTTCATCTCACCCACAACGGAAATGACATTTACAAATTACATTCTAGAGGCAAATAAAGTGGAACAAACATACAAACAAACTGACTAGAACAAAAACAAACACAAGCAAGTAAATTAAATTTGCTTACGCCTCAGGATATAAAACAGACCAAAAAAAAAAAGTAAACAGAGGGATGGATGGACAGACCGACCAACTGGCTATTAGACGGAAGCACCCTTTAACTAATCAACTAGTCAACAAACTATCTAATGCATAAGAAATACGAAATAAACACAGGCGGAAATATACAGCACATTCCTCTTTGCACAAAATGTTCTCGAAACGGCTACAAAATGGGGACAGACTCGCATTACGCGTAAATAAATAAGAATTAAACATCCAGAAAGGCTCACGGAAGAGTGTAGACCTCCACAAAAGTTTAACAGATTATGAATCCACCCCGTGGATCAGTCAGTTCATGAATGAAAACGAAACGATATACAGCCAGGGGAAGTAACAGTGGGAATGAAATGAAAGAGTCACTACCCATGTGTCTGTTGGTCGGAGGCCCTTAGGGACACTCTTCCTATGTACAGTTTTGTTTGTTAAACTGGATGTGAAAATACCGTATGTCGATGTTGGTTTCACAAGAAAGTTTTAATATTTCATGAAGATGTATTTTTTACGCGTAGCTCTTCATTTGTGATAGTAACTTCACGTTGTTCGTATTCCGTTAAATGATTGTAACAATTTTGCCAACGGATCCGAAACACGGCCTTCGATCCAGATCGCCTTAAAGATCCGCAGCTAATGTAAAAAAAAAGTGTCCTCTGAGCTACATTCCACCTTTCCACCAAGTTTGCTTCCAATGGGTTCACTGGTTTGTATGAACCCAGATTTGTGATGACCTTGCAGAAATGATCCTGGATGTATTGTTTGATTCAGACCCATACCTCAGGTCCGTACCGAAATTTAATGGGTTTATCCTTGGGCGACTTTCCGTCTTCCTGCCAAAATGTGATAGAAAACGGATTTGGTGGCTCTTTTATAATCTTGCTGGTTAAAAAAAAAAAAGAAAAGAAAAAAAAAACACTCAGATGGATGTGGCTGAAAGCGTAAATTCCTTGAAAGAACTAATGAATGTGGTGGCCGTTATTCGTTTTTACGAACTGAATCATCCGGAAATGCATATGCTTACGCATATTCTAATCTCACCATCCCACGCTGACCCACCTACCTCTCACTCTCCTGCCTCCACCCACCCACCCCCCCAC
The DNA here is from genome assembly GCA_016801955.1 of Conus betulinus. Lineage (NCBI taxonomy): Eukaryota > Metazoa > Mollusca > Gastropoda > Neogastropoda > Conidae > Conus > Conus betulinus. The sequence continues at coordinate 623,422 of JADBJO010000216.1, read as the reverse complement.
CCCCCACAAACACACCTCTCTCTCTCTCTCTCTCTCTCTCTCTCTCTCTCTCTTGACCCTTATCCCACCCCCTCTCTCTCCTCTTTCTCTCTCCCTCCCCCCCCCCCCCCCCCTCCTCCCCTCCCGCCCCCTTTAGTCTTTGCCATATGTTTTCTGTTATAGCGTATGCCCGTTTGGAACATATCTTCAACGGCCCTTCTGCAGAACGATTCCTTCCCTATACAACCACAAATTCTCTGATGGATGAGGTGTCTTAAAACCGTGATGCAATTTTCGACTCGTGTGAAACGATCCCTCTCAAAAATCGACTAGCAACCTGACCAGGTCAATCTCTACAGCGATATTTTTTTCGATTGACTTAAAAAAAAAAAAAAAAAGAAGCAGCACCAGCCTCTTAAAAAACACACAGTTCTTTACTGACTTGAAATCCTGCGGAGTTAAAACTAACATCCACTGAAGAATGTGCCGTATGTGGGGACAGAATTAAGCACAAAATTCTGCCAATTCGTCGTTTTGTTGTTACTTTCACTATAAAGCAAGTTGCCTTCAGTTTAATGAAGTTCATAACCACCTGAGGTGATAACAGTTGCGCTGATTACTGCTCTTGATGATTTGGGAGTTGGAGAGGGCCTTTCTAACGTAAAAAAAATACTCACCTGAACAACACATTAAGCTAGGAAATAAAAATTCCTCCTTCATTTCATTTTGTTCCTTTCTTTCTTTTTAAACGATCCTTTGTCATTTTTGGTAGCTGCTTGAGAACTGGACTATCAGTGTCTTGTGGAGAACCGAGCTAAGAAGGCAGGTCGGGTCATATTGCTCAGAGTCCGGAGATTATATCAAAGACGAAAGCACATTACAACAACAACTGATAAAGATTACTACGCTAAACTGAGCTAATTCCAAAAGTTAAACAGACCAATCCAAAAACCGTGGGATCACAATTAACATATCAAAAGTTAATCAGATGTTCTCCTTGCTTTGTAAAAACAAAAAGTGTACTGGTCCTGAGGGTGAACATATTTCTCACAACCAATCAATGAACATTGTATGAAATTCTATCATCTGTTCATTCGCCTAACCCTAGCCCTGACTCTAGCCCTAGCCCTAACCTAAATTCTACCTATAATACTAATCCTAACTTTAACCTAAATATAACTTATAAGATTTATTTTTTCATAAAAGTCAAAGTTTCAGAAACGAAAAAAAAACAAGACAAACAGGTGCATGCCCAGAAGGCAAAACCTTCATGTTTTGATTGTGAGAAACTTGTCCTTGTTCTTCCTGTGTTCTCTCAATGGGACCCAGGCTGAACGATAAGTATAAATAAGTAGCGCTCTGCAGGAAACGCGACAGCTGGCTGAACAAATTCCCTCTATTCGCTCCATGCTTAATACCACCCCCCCTCTGCCCCATCCTCCCATTCTTCCGGTTCCAATATTCGCCTTATCTCACGCCTCTTTCTTATCGCCGCCATCACCACGCCTTCTCGTCCCTCGTGCGTCTCGCCTCCAAGGTATTTTCTCTTCGTCCCCAGAAACTTCTTATTCTGCCTTTCAGGCTGCCAATCGTGAACTGTCATCGTTATGACACGTTTGCTTTGTTTTCCTTTTTATGTTAGGTGGCTATGGGCACTAACCGTTTCACCGTGGAAACAAAAAGCTCCCATTCTTTATTATTTACTGTTTACGCCTCCCCTGCCTCATTTAAGGTTTCTCTCACTTTGTTTTCATTTCTTTTTACAAACGAGTGTTTTTAAATGGATCTTACAACTGCTTGACGTTGTAATGTAAATGTGGAAGAAATCTAGACAAAATCCTAATGTAGATCAAAATAAAAACAGCAACAACAACAAAAACAATAATAACAGCAACAACAACCCCTCCTGCCCCAAAAACACAACACCAACAACAAAAACCAAGACACAGAAACCAATAAATAGAACAGGTATAAGAAAAAACGTCATAGCAATGTCCGTTTCCGTTTGTGACCAAGTCACCACATGGCGCTCTCACGTTCTAATCTTAATCCTGACCCTGGAGCGTGAATCAGTGAGATCGGCACAAAGAGGGGCTCATGAACTAGGATCCTCTGTGTGCGTCTGTCGGTGCAACCTTGTCTAGGTATTTAAGAACGGCTATACGCTCTGTGGTATAAGAGTTAGAATGCGTAAATGATATGTCTAAAGTGTCTGCTTTGAATCCCACGGAGGAGGGTTATTTCTGTTTGGTTGGTTGGTTGGTTTTTGTTTGTTTGTTTGTTTTTGTTGTGGTGGTTGTTTGGGGGAGGGGAGCAGGAAGGGCTGTTGTTGCTGTTATTATTGTTTTATTGTTGTTGCTGTTTTATTTTAATGTTTCAAAAGAGAAGTAAGTGTGAAATGTGTGCAATCCTCCAATGTCTTTGCAAAAAAAATGCCAACAGTATAAAACAACTACACCTGCATAAAACACCTACTCATTTGTGTAAGAGACATAACAGAACAGGAATAAGAAAAACATCATAACAATTTCCGCTTCCTAAACTTCCCCCAAGACAATTTAATGGAACTTTCAAGAAAAAAATGGATATTTTTTGACAACATTTCAGGTTGCTTGAACTTGTTCTACTTGTTCCTTTTTTTCTGCTGGCAATCTGAAGCGAGACTGGAAGACGTAAACAGGGCAAAGTTCAAAAGATTACGCTAGTCTTACACGCTTGCTTGTGTCATCCGATACTAAACTGATCTTGCAGAAGAAAATTTATAGGGCTGCTTGCTAACGTAGATTTCGGCTGCCTTCCCAAAGCCTTCTGTAGCTCTTAAGCTGGTCAGAAACTGGATAATCTAGTTCTTGTAAACATGGCCACTGTTCGTCGTATATTTTCCTGAAAGTCTGGCAGCACTGATTTCCTCTCTCTCTCTCTCTCTCTCTCTCTCTCTCTGTTCTTCGACTTAGCTCGGTCCCCTGCTATAGCCGACTATGGACTAATGCGCATATACACAGTGTCTGATTCACAATTTCCTGTCTGCCATCAAGTTTGTCCACCTGCGAAGAAGGTGCTCTGATTTCTTTTCAGGGTGATGGGCCTCTTCTAAAAAAATCAGATCTGCAGCCATAACGTCTGTTCACATTCCCCCTAGCCACTACTCACTTGTCATTCCATAACAAATTGTGGGACAGTAGGCATCACTGCAGTGGATTCAGTGGCCATACAGTAAGCGCTTTACAACAATGTAACGAAAACAATGAGCACATTTTTGGGTCCAAAGAAGCGTCAGAGAGAAATTCACTCACATTGCCGTAAGGTCTCTCGCAGTGATGTGCACTGAATCCAGTCTCTGATCAGCAGTTGCACTGAAGAGTATTGAAGGAAGACAACTGAAAGCTATCTTTGTAAGTAGGCCCGTTTTTTTCCCCCCATGAAAGAATATTCTAATGTTGTCG
>JADBJO010000216.1:597500-605000 GCA_016801955.1 Conus betulinus | reverse complement strand
CTGATTTCTAATACAGCTTTTTTTTTTTCTGTTTAAAATCCACATCATCTTCGACAGAAACACGACGAATGTAACCTCTAAGTGCCAAAGGTAACAAAAGGAAATCCCTTTCACATTCAGCCATTTCATCCCCATGGTCTGAAAACAGTAGCATCACAGATGTACCAGGGACACCAGTATTCCGACAGTGTCCAGTCAGTCAGCGAACTGCAAAGCAAGACGGGTCACCCCCAGTCTGACAGTATCACAGGCCTGACTACCTGCCAGTAAACAAAGAGCCAGTGGCGCGGCCTAACTCCACAAAGATGTCAGTCTGTGAACATCTGATCCCTCAAGGCCTGCTGACAGGACGTCCATCAGCCACTATGAATGGTCCAATCATCCGAGTGTTCGTCGGCAGACCTGATGGTCACGAGTTCTCTCTCTCTCTCTCTCTCTCTCTCTCTCTCTCTCTCTCAGGGACGGTAAAGCATGCAGAAGGAGAGGATTGGGCTCTCTCTATGCTTTATCCTAGACACGGTGAACTTGAAACATTCATTTCCCCTACGGCCATCAGACTATGAGACTTAAACATGTGATATCATACACGAGTGCACAGCGAAGAAAATGAATCACTTCTGTCAGCTGTGGATCGACAGATCGTGAAAGGCCGTCTAAATAGGTGCACGTTTTATGTGCCATTTTCATTCGGTTTGTAGTCTCTTGTTTACTGCTCTGCTTTGGCTCGTACGGCGCACATGTAAACATAGCTACTTCTTTTTTCTTTTTCTTTTTTTTTTTTTTGATCGGCAAATGAAACTTTAAAGTAAATATTTCGGTGTGTCACGCCATGGATCAGCTCCGTGGAAGTGTTTTTTTCAGTTGAAATTCGAACACGAGGTAAAGCAAGTATGATGAAATCGGTCAACGTATGTCACTTCATTTACATTTCCCTGTATGTGGTTTCAAGTAACGGGACTTCGTCAGAATTCGACAGCAAAACTCTTGTTTTTTTCAGTTCTCAGTGTAGGCTATGGTCTTAAGTAACAGGACTGTCAAAATTCGATAGCAAAATTCTCTCTCTCTCTCTCTCTCTCTCTCTCTCTCTCTCTCTCTCTCTCTCTCTCTCTCTCTCGTTTGTTTCTTGACTTTAGTGTGAATGAGTGCACTATATCCCTTTTAAATCGGTTGGTGGTCTTGTTAAATAAAAGTCTGGTCATCCCTCTCTCTCTCTCTCTCTCTCTCTCTCTCTCTCTCTCTCTCTCTGTGTGTGTGTGTGTGTGTGTGTGTGTGTGTGTGTGTGTGTGTGTGTCTATATCTGTGTCTGCGTATGTGCGTGTATGTGTGTATATGTGTGTGTGTGTGTGTGTGTGTGTGTGTGTGTGTGTGTGTGTGTGTGTGTGTGTGTGTGTCCGCTTATGTGTTTTAGTTTTCGATCCCTGGCCTCATCCAGGTTATTTTATTTTCTTTTTATGTCGAGCAAATCGGGCACCAAGATGTAAATAAAGAAACACGTTTCCACGTTCTTGGAAAGTTCTAAGTCTGTTCATTGTCACGATGAACCAGTCAGACCAGCTTAGCATATTTTACATACATCTCTCTCTCTCTCTCTCTCTCTCTCTGTTGTCATTTTTTCTTTTTATAGTTGAAAACGTTCTAGCCACAGATTACATCTATCAGGAAATGTTTGCCCGCGTGTCTCAGTCATTCACTTGAGCCTGTGCAGGTTAATCTGCACAAACAAGTCTATAACACATTCGTTCATTCGTCCCCCCTCCCCACCCCACCCCACCCCCCCCCCTCCCTTTCTTTCTCCTGAGACCCTCATCCTAATCCTCTCTCTCTCTCTCACTCACACACACACACACACACACACACAGCGCGCGCGCGCGCGTGCACCTCATTCCCTGAGACACATCTGTTCCTCCAACATCCAGGCCCACCCTATCCCCAGTTCCCCTGATGTATTATTAAAGTGTGCAAGAGCGTGTGCATGTGTGTGTTTGTGTCTGTCTGTCTGTCTGTTGGCGTATATGTGTGTGTGTGTGTGTGTGTGTGGACAGAGAGAGCGGGGGGGGGGGGGGGGGGGGGGGGGCAGAGGACAGGGGTAGGAAGAGGACGGACCTCCGCTAGCGCGCTGTACACAAAGACATCAAGCTGGGCAAACACTGAGGCTTTAGGCGATAACAAATTCCATTTCCACATTACAAGGCCCAAGGGTGAAATCGCGTTAACTGCTTAAGGAAGCCCTCACTTTCCTATATCCCTATGGCGCGCGCGCGCTCGCACGCACACACACACACACACACACACACACACGCGTGCCGCGCGCACAGAGAGAGATAGACAGACACAGACAGACAGTCAGACAGACAGACAGAGATGGAGACTGTGAGACATAGAAATGGACATAGACACAGAGAAAGAGAGAGACACAGAGACAGAAAGAGAGGAGACAGACAGACAGACAGAGACATGGAGAGACAAAGAGTCTCTCTCTCTCTCTCTCTCTCTCTCTCTCTCTCTCTCTCTCTCTCTCTCTCTCTCTCATTAACTAACATACATAAGCATAAGCAAGCGCGCACGCATGCACACACACACACACACACACACACACACACACACACACACACACACACACACACACACACACGCATCTGCATAGATACGCTTATGTATACACACATTTATGCAATTAAGCAACACACAAATTCACTCACTCCAGCTTGCAAAATTGCAGCCTCTTCATGCCACCGCTGCAGAAGTTAACCCAATACTGTAAACCGTTATACGGATTCAGATTCCAATAATGGGCAGCACTGGCCCTAAGAAGCCCCTACCTTCATCCATCCCCAACTCTACTCCAGCCCCACCCCTACACCCCACCCCCCAGCCCCCAACTCCCTTCCTCACCCAGTCTCTCCGATCAGTGTGCTTTCTGGAATCTCTGTCCAGGCAGATATAAGCTGTGAAGAGTATCGATCAATTTCGAGAAAGTATAGTCACAGTGCAAGGCAAATCGCAAGACCCACGAATAAATTAATAATACGGGTGTATGATGTAAATGAATGACAGAGACTGACAGCCAGCCAGCCAGCCAGCCAGCCAGAGAAGGGGGTACATATATGTATGTGTGTGTGTGTGCGTGTGTGTGTGTGTGCGCGCGCGCGCGCGCACGTGTGTGTGTGTGTGTGTGTGTGTGTGTGTGTGTGTGTGTGAGAGAGAGAGAGAGAGAGAGAGAGATGAAAACCACTCGAGATGATCGGGCTGATAGGGATTAATATTCTTGGAGCGTTGGGAGTTGGAGTGGGCCTTTGTAATACATCTTTAATACCCACCGACCAATACGTAAAGATAAGAATTCATTGTTTCCTTCATTCATTTTCTTTTTTTTTTTTTTTTTTTCAGTCCTATGTCCTTTGTCATTTTTGTTGGTTGCCCAAGAACCGAACTTGCAGTGTCTTTATTGGGAACTGAGCTAAGTAGGCAAATCATGTCATTTCTTGTCCGTGTGATGATGGAGATCGTGTCATGGGTGGGAATGAGTACATTACACTCACAACTACAATACAAGTACAACATGACATGACAAAGTACGAACAAGTAGTGCTCCGCAGGAAACACCGCAGCTGGCTGAACGAATTTCCCTCGTTTTGTTTCAAACTACAAGCACCGAACTTGATCCCCCACCTTCGCCCCATTCTCCCAGTCTTGCACTTTGCATATTCGCCTTCCCTCAGGTCCCCTTTTTTATCGCCGTCATCATCACGAATCTTTTTCGTCGTTCTTGCCTCCAAGGCGTTTTCTCTTCGTTCCCTGAAACATCTTCACTCTGCCTCTCAGGCTGCCACACATAAATTTTCATAGTTGATGACACTTGTGCTTTGCTTTGTTTTCCATTTTATGCTAGGCAAATAAGTGCTGAAAGCAGTGATAGTTAGGAACTATAGGTCTCCGTTCTTTATTGTTTGTCAGTACAACACTATGTTAATCTGACAGTAAATGGTTTCCGTCAGTTTGCTGTTTACGCCTCCCCCGCCTCATTTAAGATGTTCTTTGTTTCAATTACTTTAACAGCTTTTCACAAACAAATGTTTTGAATGGATCTTACATTTGTTTGACATCATCATGTAAATTAAGAAGGGCAAAAACCTAGTTAAGAAAGCCCCTTCTGTGTTGACGTTCTCAAATGGCACTCTCACGCTCTAACCCTAACTCTGAACCTACAGCACGGAGCATTGACATTAAAAAGGGGAGGAGGGGTCTCCTAGTTTAGGATTCTGTGTGTCTGTCTGTCTGAGTAATCTGGTCGAGGGCTTTAAGAACGACTCAACATTCAGACCTGCAAATTTCCGCGAACATACCGTACTGTCTACACACTTAAGTTCAGTACTGAGAGATTCCAGACTTGTCCATATTTCAGCAAGAGAACGATCAAAAAGGTCAGAACAGATGAAGCTGGCGACTTCCATTGCTGACATATTCCTCGGCGCAAGACCGGAAGTAGAACTCAAAGAAAATAATATTCAATATAACAGCAGCCAGAATTGTCTCTGGTAGAGTAGTTAGAATGCGTACTTAGTTTGCCAAAAGTGCCCGATTTGAATCCCACGGGGAGGATTTTGGGAGTATTTTTTGGTCGTTGTTTTGGGGTTGTTGTTGTTGTTGTTGTTGTTGCTTTATATTGATCTTTTAAAGAGAAGGAAGTGGGGGGAAAACTAATCCTTTGATGTCTATGCAAAGTTATGCCAATGGGTATAAAACACCAACTCGTTTATTTAAAAGACAGGGCGCAACGGTGTAAGAAGTATGTCTTAACATCTCAACAATTTCCACTTCTTAAATTTCTCCAAAACAAACTGACGGTGATATTTCAATGGGACTGCATAGATGAAACCTTGACATTAATTTTAACATTTCTGCTCGCTATCACTTATTTTTACGTCTTTAAAAAATTTCTGTTGGAAATCTGTAAGTGAACTGGAAGACGTAAACATGGCAATGTTCAAGAGGTTCCGTTGGTTGTAAATGTTTATTTGTGTCTGTCAATACTTAACTGATCTTGCAGAGGAAAAATTATCAGGGTCTGCTTGCAAGCATAGCTTTCAACTGCCTCCCCGAAGCCTATTCTTGTTCACGAGCTGGTCAGAGACCGTGTAATCTAGTGTTGTATAGGTAGCTACTTTTCATCTTATTATTTTCTGAAAGACTGGCAGCATTTATTTCCTCTCTCTCTCTCTCTCTCTCTCTCTCTCTCTCTCTCTCCTCCTCGTCTCTCCTCTCTCTCTCTCTCTCTCTCTCTCTCTCTTCTCTTTGTTTGAGGAAAATCGGTATCCAGCTTCTTCATTAGTCTTACACATTCTGATTTGTTTGCGAAAGTTAGCTGTCTGTTCAGCGCATTCTCGTTACTTCAACTCATTAATAATGTCATTGATAACACAAGCAATACTAATATTATTCCAGTAGAGGAGCTGTATAACGGCAACAACATATCGGGCTCACTATCTTCCCAACAAACACTATATTGATCCAGCTTCCTATCTGAACATGTACCAATGACAACAACAACAAACCCTTTGTTAGACCTCCTCACGTTCCACCTCACAACCATACCCAACGCCGTCTACATCCAAACTTGCTGTAAGCTCCCTATTCCCTGCTCCACCCCCTTCTTACGCCCCCCCTTTCACCTCCCATTCCCTCTCCCCACTGCCCCCTCTCTGGTCTATACCGTCTGGGGTGCTTCAGGCCTGTCAGCAGCTCCAGGGGTTTTTTTTTATTTTTTTTTCCCCCAATCCAGCTTCCCTCTCTCAACTTCTCTACCCTTTCACATTCTCATCTTCCCTCCTGTCCTCTGACGTCCGTTACGCTCAGATTTAATTTGTCGGTGTGTTGTCTGGTCTGCCTCGAGCAGCTTATCTTCTCTTGCGAACATGTGGCTCGTCGCTGCATGTTGTTTGCTAACTGTTCTTTCAGCTTTAAAATTTCCCAAAATTAGTAAGAACTACATTTCAGAGAAGTACCAACAGTAGCAGCAAGAGCTGTCGCAAAAGTAGTGTTGATCACACATATACACACACACACACACACGCGCGCGCGCGCGCATGCGTGCATACGCACCCACACGCCAAAGAAGACAAACATACAAAAGGTGAGTATGCAGCTGTAACAAATGTGATACTGCTGACACAGGAGAGACCGAAATCACCACAAAGGCATGCAAAACAGACAGGCAGACAGACGATAGAAGAATTCGACAGACAAAATAGAGACAAAAAAAAGCCAGACACCGGAATTCCAACAGACAAGGCCTGAATGCGACCAAATCACTGCATCGATCTCCGCTTTCCAACCATGTATTTCAACATGCAAACAAATATATGATTCTGTTCTCTGGAGGCAGTGCGGGCGACAATGGGTTATGAAAGCCAGGGCGAGATGTAGGTTCCCATGACTCGCTCCCTCAAACCTTGACGTGTTCCCCTACAAACACACTTGACGTGTTCGTCGCCTTTTTCCCCCCCGAGGTCGGTCTTTGTGTCTGTAATCTTATTCTGTTCTTTCTTCCTCCTCGTAGTGGTTTGTTGGGCACCGTCCGCAATTTTGAGTCATTTTATTCTAGCGTGTTCATCCCCTGACACACTACTCTCTCTCTCTCTCTCTCTCTCTCTCTCTCTCTCTCTCTCTCTCTCTCTCTCTCTCTCTCTCTCTCTCTCTGTGTGTGTGTGTGTGTGTGTGTGTGTGTGTGTGTGTGTCTGTCTGTCTGTCTGTCTGTCTGTCTCTGTCTGTCTCTGTCTCTGTCTCTCTCTCTCTCTGGGCTGTTTCCCTGCGTTATTTTGGAACAGTATTTTAGCATAGGCTCTGTTTGTATCGACTGGTCTCCTTTGTGTTCTATGGTGATGTCATTTGTGTTGTTTATTTTTGATAACTGTAATGTCATTGTCTGTTTATTCCTTTCTATTTTCCATTTCCTTTCCTCTTTTGTTTCAAATTCTCTCTCTCTCTCTCTCTCTCTCTCTCTCTCTCTCTCTCTCTCTCTCTCTCTCTCTCTCTCACACACACACACACACACACACACACACACACACACACACACACACACACCCACCCATCACCTGCATCACCACCTTTATCACCATGACCTCCTTTTTAGTCCCTTGCCTACTTAACGGCCCTGTTTTTTGTTCTGTCCCTCCAGAATCCTTCTGTATGTTTGTCATTCATGATCAGGCGCAACAGGTAACAGGCATGCACACACACACCTCTTTTTTACCCATCTCTCCCCTCCCCCATCGCCTTCACTTCCCATCTCTCTTCTCTGTATCCTACACAATCACTCTCTACCCTTTCTCGTACGCGTGCGCGGTGTACATATGTGGGAAAAGAAACGGATTCTGAGAGAGACAGACAGACAGACAGGCAGGCAGGCAGGCAGGTAGGCAGGCAGGCAGGCAGGCAGACTGACAGACAGACAGACAGAGATGGGCGACGATAAACAAAATCAAACACTCAGTAAAATCT
>JADBJO010000216.1:590000-592500 GCA_016801955.1 Conus betulinus | reverse complement strand
CAGTTTTTTTTTTTGTTGTTGTTGTTGCTGTTGTTGTTGTTGCGACAGAAGCGTCTTATATTGTATTGTATTATTTTCTACGGAATCTACCTAAATTCTCCATTTAAGTTATCCTGTAACTTTCACTACCCATCATCAGCAATCCTCTTGTAAAATCTACATTCCCCTGTTTTCTATTCTATTTCACCCATTACCCACTTTGGAAAGACGCCCGAACACACACAGCATCCATCCTCCATCAGTGAACATTTGAAGAAATAAATGACTGATACTCGATCGAATGACGTGGGAAACAAATGATCTGCGCCAGCAGACAGCTCTTCGGTCTGCTCTACCTAAGCAGAGAGCCCGCTGAGCAAGCGAGAGAAAGGGTCGTAAAGTGCTTACAGCTTGACCTCTAACCAACGAAAGGCGTTAAATTAGTGCTTTCAATAATAATTAATAAAAAAAAAAAACAATATCAGACTCTATAAGGGCACATTTTTTTTCGTCATAAATGTCAGACACTATCTTCCCCCCTCCCTCCCCCCCCCCTCCCGATGTTTTTCATTAGAGTATGGCCCCTGGCCCCTTCCCGGCAGTCATATTTTCCCCGGTGCTTTTTATGACACAGTGACATCTCCGGCTCAAGCACTGACGCCAGTGATCTTTCAAGAAAAGCGTGCCCACGCCGGTTAGGCAACGAGTAAACGGCATCGTTTATTTATCATTAACAAATAATTCTCCGTTTTATTGTACCAATCACAAGACACTTTACAGAACTCACCAAGTCGCGTAGTTCAACACATACCTGAAAACTGACGAAAAAGATGAAAAACTAAGACAAGGTATGATCAGCTTTGTTTTCTGATTCGGCTCTTTTTTTGTATAAAATCTACTTTTTATCTCCGACCCAGACAGGATAAATGATGTCCGCAAGGACAAAAGGTCAAGAAAGCAGTCTTTTGTAACGATGTTGCGCCATTGTTTTTAACCACAGAATCGTCCTCTCACTGGTGCACAGACTGATCAGAATTCTTTCTCTCCATACCAATCACCAAAACACGGCAACTCATATTCAGTTTTTTTCTCTTTATCGTCCACTTTGTCCTCAGTACAGTCAAGACAAATGTAGTCTATAAGGGATAAAGTCAGAAAGGAATCCTGTATCCAACATATACGGTAAGTTCTGCTGAGTTCTCTACACTGCGCAGAAATTCCGCACTCTACATGTAGCCTGGGATCTCTACCAGCCATTACAAACTTGAGTGTGGTGCCAGACTTACCCTTTCACATTAGAAACTTGAGGTTGATGTACTCTTCTCTTCTTTCTTCCCCCCCCCCTCTCTCTCTCTCTCTCTCTCTCTCTCTCTCTCTCTCTCTCTCTCTCTCTCTCTCTCTCCTCTCTCTCTTCAATGCAGGCTGCAGGCCCTGTAAGCGTTGACCAATTCGATGCACAGTATGTGATAGGATACACTTCTGTCAATTCAGATTAAACCTATATTACTTCTGACAACAGATACTTTTTCTCCATAAAATTCGGATGCTTTCCTTGGGGAACATGGTACTATAAAATGGTGCCACCTGCGTGTTCCTCTTTTTTTCCTGCTGCTTCTTTTTTTTCTAATTTCCAAACGCATCAATGTGAATTTTCCATTGTAATTTTGCCAGAGACAGCGCTCTTCTTGGTCAATTTTTGTCTTTCCTGTGTATGTGTGTGTGTGTGTGTTTACATGCGTGCGCGCGCGTGCGTGCGTATATACGTGTTTGTACGCTTACGTGCGCGAGCGCGCGAGCGCGTGTGTGTGTGTTTGTCGGGGGGGGGGGGGGGGGGGGTTCTCTCTAGCGCCTGCTAAGCACAAACTGCACGGACGACCTCACTTTTTCAATTGCAAACATACAAAAATTAAGCCAATGACAGACTACAATCAAGACTGTCAACCTTTTCACCCCAAGGCGTTGGGCACATAGTTTTACTTTACGAGGCTCCACGTAATATACACATAGGGAATAATTGTGAAAGCACCCTTCGCACTCTACGATAGATCGTTATTTCAGCAGGTCTTGATGTGTGGGCCATAGCCGCTAACAATACATTCTCAGACAACTGTCAATTCGTTGCTGGCGTCCTGTGTTCGACGAGAATGATTTGTAGACCACGGATATTCATTAAAGCATGCACACGCTCACTTGTGTGTGTGCGTGGGAGGGGGGGGGGGGCGCGCGCGCGCGCGCCCGTGTGTGTGTGTGTGTGTGTGTGTGTGTGTGTGTGTGTGTGTGTGTTTGTGTGTGTGTGTGTGCGTGCGTGTGTTAGTGTGTGTGTTGTGTGTGTTAGTGTTAGTGTGTGTGTGTGTGTGTGTGTGTGTGTGTGTGTGTGTGTGTGTGTGTGTGTGTGTGTGTGTGTGACAAAGTCACAGAGAATCATCGGACTACCATTATGGATGTCATCAGTGTTTGAAAGTCATTGCCCTTGCAGCATCTTTTCATTCGGACTGTCTGCTAGCAATGGCAGCAACGAATA
>JADBJO010000216.1:572500-575000 GCA_016801955.1 Conus betulinus | reverse complement strand
TAAGCCAATTTTGTGTGTTTCCTTACGCTTGCACCTTGTGTTTTTGTGCATTCCTACTTTGGCTAATATGCCATTTTTATATGTACAGTTTGTTTCTGCATAGATCCGGCATTTTCTTGTACACAAAAATAATTACAGATAATGTAGAACTTTTTTAATCATCTATTCATAGTATAAAAAATCAACATTTGATTAGCACTTTTCAGTAGAAAAGAACCCACACCATATCACGCTGTGAAATAAAACCGCGTGTTTTTTCATGATGCTGTTTCATTAAGAATGGAACTGACCTGGAGCCTAAGCCAAGAACTAATCTCTGAAGTGCAGTGCAGAGTTTTCACACGTATCCCACGACGACGAAAGAACAGGTTGTGGTTGGCCAGTGAATAAAGCATTGTCCTCTAGACCGGAGGGTATTTGGTTCAGAAAGAAAAACTGGTTTTTTGAAGCGTTTCTTTTTTAAGTTAACCTCTTTGCAGACACCAGCTCCATTCCAAATCCTACAGATGTGACTTCAAAGTTCCTGTGTTTGAATACTGAAAAGTCTTGCAGGCGCATTCGGTCCCATTCCTTTATTTGTAGAAGAGTAGTCCTTTGTACGGTGGGATAGATCACACATCCACACATACACACACGCCGACAAGCTCATGTTTATGATCTAAGCTGGATGTTGCCTGCATGATTCTGTTATGAATCTGACAGGGCAAGATTTCGTTTTATACAGCTAGAATGACTAAGTTTCCATTCTGAAATTCAGTCGTTCAATCACGCCAATGTTTCTTTTTAAAAAGGCAGCTCCAAGACGTGGTTTATGTCGGCGAAAAATATCTTTTCTCTGTAAATACTAGTGACAATCGTTGATTTCCTTCTAGTTGTGGTAAAAAAAAAAAGTTGAAACTAAATCAGTATACGTTGAGACCACTTCAGAACACGTTTGCTTCAACTTTCTCTCACTTTCAGGAAACGAGTAATATGCCACCAATGTAACAAGTGCCCTAAATGTGCAACTCCATAAGCGGCATACCACACTGGTGTCTGCACCGTCAGGTGGCAGCTCGTGGTGTGCAACAGGCCAAGTGACAGGCCGTTCTTGAAAGTCATCGAGGTGGCGGATCAACAGCAAAGTGGCGCAGAATTTCTTCTTCGCTTTCTGAATGTTGGTCAACGTTTATTGCAGGGTGACGGTTCAACGGTCGCTGCCTACTATGTTTTGTGGTTCACAGGCAGTATTTCTTTTGAACGTGAGCCACTTCAGTGCTTGGCCTGGTGGTGATCGGGGCAAGGTGGGCCGAGCATACTGTTGATTCATGATCTGCCATTCCTCGTGCCTGCCAACGAGTCGGAGGCTTGTGGGATGAGTTCTAGATCACTAACACGAAGACAAACCACCCACTGGACCTGAAGACAGCTAAGGGAGAGGGTCCTATGACAATTACTTTGCAGACAGGAAACTTCCCTACACGAGATGAAGAACCTCGTTGAAACTCCTGTCTGCCACCAGCGACCGATCTGGATAGACTGCAACAAGTGAAGACCTATAACGTTTTCTACCAATCAAAAGGAATTTGAGATAATTCAGCAAATCAGATTGTACCACATTCTAGTTTCTAATTCAGCTTCTTTCATTTAAAATGTCCACGCCATCCTGAATAGAAAGAAGGCAAATGTCATCTGTTACTGCCGGAGGCAAATAAATGAAATCCTTCCCACAATAAGCCATTTTCCCCTTGTTCTGAAAACAATCACTTCACTTGATTAATGGGTAGAGCGGTGGCAGTCTTTATTCTCCCGACCACAACACAGATGGCCTAGGGACACCAATTTTTCTACAATGTCCAGCCTGTCAGTGAACTGCAAAGCAACATGGGTCAACACCGGTCTGACAACGTTATACAGACCTGGCTGCCTGCTAGCGAACAAAGAGCCACTGGAATCGCCCGACTCCGTAAAGATGTCGGTCTGTGAACATCTTATCCTTATGTCCTTAAGAGCCTCTTACGAACAGGACGTTAACCTCATTATCCGCCATGAATGTTCTAACGGTCAGAGCATTTGGGTTAAGGAGCTGATGGTCGTGAGTTCGAATCTCTCTCTCTCTCTCTCTCTCTCTCTCTCTCTCTCTCTCTCTCTCTCTCTCTCTCTCTCTCAGATTTGTACGGTCTGAACGCCCGCTCTGTCTACCTAGTAGTCAGCCAGTGCTGCTGTAGGTCTGGGAAGGTACAGGATGCAGGAGGAGAGCGTTTGGCTCTGACTTCTGTGATGCTTTACCCTAGACACGATGAAGTTCAAACAGTCCTCTGCCTCTACGACCGCTAAGCTGTGGAACTTTCACCTTCACGATCACACACGAGTGAACAACGAATGAAAACGAATCCCTTCCATCGGCTGTGAGTCGACAGATTGTAAAGGGTTGTCTACACAGGGTCCCCCCTTTTTCTGTGTCATTTTCACCGTTTGTGGTTTTTCTTCAACTGGTTGGCTTCGGCTTTTAGAGCGCACT
>JADBJO010000216.1:565000-567500 GCA_016801955.1 Conus betulinus | reverse complement strand
GAGCTTAAGGTCAGAAAGGCAATCTTCTCTAATGAGGTACCCCGCTTATCATTTCCCCTTCGTAATGTTCTCTCTTTGGTGCACGGTTTGATCGGCTTTTTCACTTTAGGCATTGATCACCGGGAACAACGCAGTATCTGATTCAGCTTGTTTTTGTTTATCATCCACTTCATCTTTGAAACAAAGTAAAAAGTAGTATACAATTAGGGAAAAAAAGTCCTTTCTGGCCTCTAGCTATTTTCTTTTACCCCTATTATGCACCACGTTTTTTTTTATACCTGTCCACCACACACACACAGTAACTTCCGCTGATTCGTACACATTCTGCGCACTTTTTGTGGTACGAACGACGGTTAGAAAAGTGATAGAGGAGCTAGTCTTACACTTTAAAATTTGCAGTAGATAGTTGATACACCCTCCCTCCTCCACCTCCTCCTCCTCCTCCTCTCCTCCTCCTCTCTCTCTCTCTCTCTCTCTCTCTCTCTCTCTCTCTCTCTCTCTCTCTAAATGCGGGTTGGAGGGCGTTCTGAGAGTTGCGTGATTTGATGAAAAGGAACTGATAGGATTCACTTTACTTGCACTGATTTGCACTGAACCGATTTCTTCTTACAACAGATTTTTATCATCAAATGTGGCTGTTTTCCTTGGGAAAGTGCGTCGCCACAGCATGGTTTCACCTGTATCTTCCTTTTTTTCTGTGTTTGTTCTCTTGTAAACTCCTAAAAGTAAATTCTCCTACAGAATTTTGACAAAAACAGCGCTCTTCTTGGCGAGTTTTGTATTGTGTTTGTGCACGAGGGTGCGTGTGTGAACGTGCGTGCGTACGTGCGAGCCTCCGTCGGTGCTTGCATGCGTGCGTAAAGCAAGCGCGCGCGCGCGCGCGCGCGCGCGCGTGTGTGTGTGTGTGTGTGTGTGTGTGTGTGTGTGTGTGTGTGTGTGTGTGTGTGTGTGTGTGAAACTCGATGTGTGTGTGTGTGTGTGTGTGTGTGTGTGTGTGTGTGTGTGTGTGTGTGTGTGTGTGTGTGTGTGTGTTCTAACACATGTCAGCATAAACCACACGGGTGACCTCGGTTTTCCATCCACAAAAACATGGAAATCGCCCCTATGTAATGTTTAAACGCAAGACCTTCCATCTCATCCCAAGGCCTCGGGAACATAGTTGATTTTACTACACTTAGCACTCCACATAAGATGTGCATGGGGAGTAGTTGTCAAAGCACTCGTCGCACGCTGCATTAGATTGTTATTTCAGGGCTCGTTTTGTAGGGCATAGCCACCCAGACACTGCTATTGCGTTGATGGTGTATTCAGTTCTGCGGCACGAATGATTAGTTTACCACGGATGTTGATGTACGCGTACGCACAAGTGTATGTACATGTGTCTGTCTGTCTGTCTGTCTCTCTGTGAATAACACAGAGCACAAGACAAAGTTACAGACAATCGTCGAACTATAATTATGGATGTCGTCAATGTTGGAAGCCACTATTCTTTCAGCATCGAAACTGTCTGCCAGCAACGACAAAGACGAATATGTATCACAAATCTGTAATAAACTGATCAATGCATCAAACCTTGTTTGAGCATGTGTGTTTCTGGTTCATTACATAGATTTCAACCTGTCAATAATACATGGAGGAGAAGAGGAACGGAATGGCTGCATGATGAAAAAAAAATGATGAAAAAAGTTTTTTAATTTTTTTTTTTATCTTTCTTTCTTTCTGGATACGCAGGCCGATACTCCTGCGGAAACTGCCTGTATAGACAGGCAGTGGAGTTTTGTGTGTATGACCATTTTTTAATCCCGCCATTAAGGCAGCCATACTCCATCTTCGGGAGGTGCATGCTATATGTAACGTGTCATCCATACCAACGGCCAAACTAGCCTTCTCTTCCGAAAGTTGGTGATGGGATTTTACGTGTGTGCAAGATGTTGTGCGTGCGTTCACACACGGAACCTCAATTTATAGTCTCATTCGAAGGACTGTATGGGGAATGGAGTCAGAACCAATGTTAACTCCGTGGGAAAAATCCGCCTGTACCGAAATTCGAACCTACAACCCCAGGATCACGAATCCGGCGCTTTACCCATTGAGCTATTCCGGCTCCCGTTTTTAAAATAATCTGAGAAAGAATTTTAATTTGGTTATTTTGAGGTTCGATTATAAACGACGCTTTTTCTTTCCTTCGTTTTCCTCCATTTCTTTTCCATTATTTTCGACTTACTTACTTACAAATTCATGCGTATAATCCTGTTTATTTACAAGATATGAATATGTCATTAAAAAAAAGTCGGAAACTTGCAATGCAACACAAAAACATTTTGACAGGCCTGTTTTCGAGAGGCAAAAATATAACTGTTAGAGAATAAAGCACAAAACCAATACTCAGAAGGGTTGGACAGGAGGGAAGTGGGGGGGTAAAGTCACAAGGTGGTCGATCAGTGGCTTCGAAAGACACGTCAAACAGGTCCAAACGTGTTTCCTATTCAGGGGACCCACA
>JADBJO010000216.1:557500-560000 GCA_016801955.1 Conus betulinus | reverse complement strand
CAGACTCCGATTCATTCAAACTCCTTCGGATGTAACTTTAAACCAAGATCATGTATCTGAACGCGAATAAAACTAACAAACAAACCAGCTTTCCTGGTACACTCGATCCCATCTCATTCTTCGTAGAAGAGTAGGCTATTGTGTACAGTGAGATGGATCACACACACACACACACACACACACACACACACACACACACACACACACACACACACACACACACAGAGAGAGAGAGAGAGAGAGAGAGAGAGAGAGAGAGAGAGAGAGAGAGACACACAAGACTCCTACCTATTAACTCGATCATACAGTTATGACATCTGTCAGCATGTTCTGTCTTGTTTACTTAGTTACACACACAAGATCAAACCATTCCATGCATTCGCTCGTTCAGTGTTATCTTTTCTTCAGCATCAATCCTGTTCTGACTTACATTTTGCAAGTGATGTGGTCATACTGTTACTATCAGACATCAAGATGACAACGATATCCTTCCTGTGTGCTTCTTAAGTCTTCAATCATACATTGTTTTTCCCTCAGTTCATCGTAGCCACTGCATCCAAAGATGGAATGACACTCATCCGCTGGAGCATGACTGTACATCAGACTGGGAGGATCCATAGAAATATTTATACCGAACCACATTCTATTTGCGTTTAGACAAAGGTTTGTTAGTCTCAGCCTGCCAGGACAGAGTCTGTGCAATCTATCTGTAACAACTGAAAGGTGTCTTTCTGTTTGGCATAATGGATTTACAGGTAAAAAAGCAGGTAGCCTATAATTGTCATTATATTCCATTTTCCCCGCCAGTTTTCTTTATATGATGCTCTTAATCTATCTTTTAATTCAGATTTTAAACCATATTCGGATCTATTGCCCGCCAGATCCAGACTATTGCAAATCCATACCCGGTTCTGTCTACCCTACTCTTCATTCGGTATGCCTCTCAACACAATCGTGACATTGGTAACTTAGTTATTTTCATCCAGTATTTCAGACACTTTACAAATGATTTTATGTTCGATGGATACCTGTGTGATTCACTATACAAAACGGTAATGGAAAATGCACTGGCACATCAAAATGAAACGCTGAATGGTGAATGCGCGTACCTTCTCAGTGTCGCTATTAACAGAAAGCACCAAACTTATGCTGCAGAGGATACAATGGTTCTATCTGTGTATCAAAGAGTTCGACAAGAAAAGACATGAATCGACAGATCCTAACCTCCGCAACCCATTTGAGAATTTCCATGAAAGCTTATTTTTCGACTTGATTCGACTCACAGACATCAAACGTAGCGTTGTGATTTCTAGTTCTTTTGAAAAATTCTAATCCTTAAAGAAAATGTAGAGGAAGAACGGGTCAGGAGCAAAGTGGAAAAAAAAACTGATGAAAATTTTTTTTTTCTAAATATTATCAGAAAGAATTCTGTTGTTCCCATTTTGGCTCCAATTTCTGATACGCTTTTTTCTTTTCTGCGGTTTCTTTCCACTTCTGTTCAGTTCTTCTATACACATATCTTTACAAATAAATGTTTCTTTTACTGGAAATCCTATTCATACACAAGATATTAATGTATCTATGAAAATGCGGGGAACTTGCAAGGTACAACAAAAAACTTTTATCGAGCTCATTTTTGAAGGCAAAACATAATCGTTACAGAATAAAGCACAAAAAAAAAATCTTGAGGTGGGGGGGGGGGGGGGTGAAGGCACAACTTCACTTGATCAATGGTTTTCCAAGACACGTCAGACAGATCCAAATGTGTTTTCCTATGCAGGGGTCCCATAGGATAGCAAAAGGTCATCCGCACGTGGTTCTGTGTAACGTTGTCCATTACTCACTCGGATGTTGTCATCTGTCATGACCAGTATTGCCTCGTCTGGAACGCAGCTTGTCACGTGACAGGGTCTACAGCAAAAAGGTCTGAACGCCAGGAAAGACGTTTGGTGTAAACGAAAGCACATCACGTGATATATGCTTTCATTTTCGTGAACTGCAGTTGTCGTGCCTCTCTTCACTGTTGACGGATGAAATAAATGACTCAGACTTTTTTTCGTCAAATGCATTAAGATCAATTCTTCTCTCTGTATGTCATTTGTTTTCCTATACATGTAGTGGAAATCCATCGACTTTATACTTGAGGGAAGGAATTCATGGTGAGTCACACTTACCTACCTTTAATGTCCATTGCGATGACATGGCTGACGGAGATAACCACCCAGCATAGTGGTATGAAGGGGTAGGAGGAGAGGGTGACCTTTCTAAAACTACTGTTAAGACAACACGGTAAAAATGAGCAGCGAAAAAAGGGTTAAAGTAACATTCTAAGCCAACTCAATTTAAACTCGTATCGTCTGACTAAAACATGCACCCACAGAATGAATTTAAACAGGAAGGCACATACACCACACACATGCGCACACACACACACACACACACACACACACACACACACACACACACACACACACACACACACACACACACGTATACATCT
>JADBJO010000216.1:542500-550000 GCA_016801955.1 Conus betulinus | reverse complement strand
GCAGTTGCAAGCTCTGGCCGTTACACCATCTCACAGTTATCCGTCACTTTCAGAAGCCATGCAGTCGCATGCTTTCCTCATTCTGAGGCCAGCGCAAGACACCCCTGTGGATCATAACAATAATTAGTTGAGGAAAGGACTGGCGGTAAGAGTTTTACATGGTAACCATGTTTAATCAAACAGAGATTATGAACTTTTAAAAGTAATTCTTATGACTCCACCGAACAACCTAGACAAACGAATCACAAGACAATACGTGACGTGTTTTGACCTCTTAGGTCTTCTTCAAGCAAGATAAACAACACTCAGGACAACGAACATGAAGAACGAGCAGTCACCTATCTTTGTCGAATTCGGCGCAATATGGGCGTTGATTTTTTTTTTCAAGACTTCCCATCGTGGTGTCATATATCGTGCGACATTAAAGTGTTGCAGAATCTAAAGAAATGGGATGAGGGCAATTTGCCCTGTTTGTGGAGTAAGCCGCAATAAAAGTGATGACCTCGGAACCATTTGTTCTAGTCATGCTGTTTTCCCTGAGACAAATATTAATATAGGGATGGATTCTCAGAGCACCAGAAAACTCCCTCCAGTATGTGGCAAAAAAAAAAGTACCGAGAGTTGGAAGAGGTAATCGCTATAACTTGGTGGGCTCAAGCCGAGATCCGAAGCGTCGACCGGAGCCTGGGGAGTATGCCGCGTAAAGAGTATTGATGAGCCACCTGGACATCGTGCGTGCTGAAATGTCCTTATGCTGGGGTCGAGAGGTATGAGAAGGCAGCATTGGATGGAGCGCCCTGGTCTGGACCTCTCCCAAGAGCATCGAAGGCACCTGGATGGGCAGAGATTCCTGTCTCCTGCCCCCATCCCGCCCCCTCTCTCTGTCACCAACATAGACGTCAGAGACAACCTATATCCAGAGGGAAGAAGAGGGAGTGCCCGACTACCTACCTACTTCTAGGTTTATTGTCAAGTGCATCATGACAGAGTGCAAAGGAACTCTTGCATGAAGCGTAGAGCAACAGACCCTTCCTTGTTGAAGGCATTGTCGATGGGGTCACCACTGAGACCGTGAATCTCACAGCAACGCCCAGGTGACGTGAGAGTCAGGACGCAGATGTTCTCAAGAGAAAGGTCAACAGAAAAATGCTGGAGAGAGGCTAAAATAGAGGTTTCCGGGGGAATAAAGGACGAGAATTAGGTCTCATAAGGTGACCAAATAAGGAAATTGGGCCTCCCTTAGAGCGACTTCCCGGGAGACTTTCTGTAAAATTAAGTCATCTCGGAAGGGAGGGCCTTCTATCTGGCGAATGGTGATGCAAATGGGTAATTGCCCCTAATGGAACTGGCCAATAACCTCTGAAGTTTAAGAAAGGTTGCAGGGGAGACCATCCTCAATGCAGTCCGCTGGTCGGGCGGAAGCTTTCCCAAAGCTGCCAGATACTTTGTCGCCACGGATTCTCCGATACTGACTCGCCCGGTGCCAAGAATGCGGAAGTAGGGGAACTTGCTAGAACCCCACGAGTAGGAGAGGGTGGAGGGGAGGGAGATGGATATCTGTTCTCTTACATCCTGTCCGTAAGATCGGTGGGAGCAGGCAATACAAGGGAGTCCCGCCGACGTCCGTTCCCAGGGCAGGAGGCAGGAAGGTGAGAGAGAGTCCCTATGGTTCCATGTATGCTGACCCAGGGAGGGCCGAGGCCTGAGGAGGTACCCTGGGCCGGGTCTAGGTACGCAGACGGCTTCTGATAGCAGACATGTGAGTGAGGAAACTTGGGTGCCATGCCCACCCTGTGGTTAGAGAAGAGGGGGGGGGGGGGGGGGGTAAAGCTCTTGCATCTAAGTCAGACCACAGAGCCACCCATCCCCTTGGAGAAAATCTGGCTTGAGTGAGGCAGGATGATATCTACAACTGGGGCAACGAGTTCCTATCGTACTGGGAGGAAATGGGCGAGCTCTTGAGAAAATAATGTCTAGCTGCTCTTGTTGGTGGATTTATGCGCCTTGAAGGACCGAAACACGTGCCATGGCTGAAGACAGCGGCGGAGGACTGGAAAAAAAAAAAATGACGATGCTAGTGACGGCATATAACAATTCTGTAGGGGTTGGGGCAGCCACAACAAAAGGTGTCCAGGTGGGGATTAGAAGACGTTATGCCTCATCCAATGCAGAGAGCGCAGAGGTACGGCTACCTATCCCCAGCGAATACCAATAGCTACTGGGCGACAGGAAGACTCCTATCCAGCCATTAGGACGCGGGATAGCGGAGGTTAACTGGAAGAGGAGGAGAGACGCACATAAGAATGCCTCCAAACGTCCTGTGCCACCATGAGAGAATATAATACATCCAATCGGGGTATGCTGGGCGGTGGTGGCTGACACTCATCAGATACCTGATGTCGGAACTCTTCTTGTCCGACGTATAGCCTGGCCTATCCTTACACTCATCCCTACGGTATTGTCTTGGGGTGGGGGTTGGATCAGAAGTCGAACCAGCCCCAGACTCCTGATTCGAGAATGCATCATCTGCTGATCGGTTCATGATGCAAGCAGTAAGAAGCAAGTGAGAAAAACAAAGATCGGAGGGGTAGATCGATTGTAACGAAAGAAAACTCTTTCTTAACACCGGATCATTCCTGAACCCACGAATGAAGTAATACAAGAGGGTTTGCAAAAGCCACAAAAGAGGAAAAAAAACGAAAACGGCATGCGCTGCGATCGAGACAGAGACAGGCAACACAGAGCAAAAACCTAGAACGTGCACGCTGGGAGAATGTTGGCCATAAAGAATGAAGAAGGCGAGCGACTGCGTATAGTCTAAGATGGTAGATGATGAGCGGGTGTGTTTTAGTGACAAACATTTCGGCCAGCAGGGCTGTCGACCTATCGGAGCAAGCAAGAGGTTAACATAGCACATTACGTGACTCCAGACTTCCAGAATCGAGGTCATAAATGTACATCCAAACCCACACGCGCTTATCCCCGTCGTATGTTACAGCTGACGGGCCGACTGGTGAACACGGGCAACGATCTGACGCTGCGCTTGTCCACCAACACCTCCCTCAGAGCCAACTTCAGCGACGGCCCCCTCCTCTACACCTACCGCCTGCAGCAGCTGCAGCTGCACTTCGGCGAAACCGACCTGCAAGGGTCCGAGCATTCCATCGAGGGCTATACCTTTGCTGCTGAGGTTGGTATTGGTGGGTGATGCGGTCGGTCTGGTGGGAGCGGTTATGAAAGGGGGTGAAGGGTGGGGAAGACTATGTGTTAAGTAATAGTGTGTGTGTGTGTGTGTGTGTGTGTGTGTGTGTGTGTGTGTGTGTGTGTGTGTGTGTGTGTGTGTGTGTCTGTCTGTCTGTCTGTCTGTGTGTGTGTTTGTGCGTGTCTGTGTGTGTGTATCTGTGTGTCTGTGTGTGTGTGCGTGCGTGCTGTGTGTGTGCGCGTGCGCGCGCGCGCGCGTGTGTGTGTGTGTGTGTGTGTGTGTGTGTGTGTGTGTGTGTGTGTGTGTGTGTGTGTGTGTGTGTGTGTGTGTGTGTTAGAGAGAGAGACAGACAGAAAGAAAGAGACAGTGAGCAGCCCTGAATCGGCGCTCTGTGGTCGTCTCGAATATCATGAACTGAAACAGGATCCTTGCCCTGCAGTCGATAGTGCCACGCAAAGAGCACTAACTCAACGAAAGTACACATGAAGGCACCTGCAAGTGCTTAGGAAAATCTCACATGCGGTTAGCACCGCCGGAGGAAACACTACGCCATCAGATACTCCGGCAATGACACTTTACACGGCAGAAGACCTATAAATCATGGTCTGGAACAGCTGTGATATCGAAAGCGTGGAATCAAGTTTACTGGATAGAGTGGCTGACTGGGAATGCACAGTAGATCTTCCAGAATGGGAGAACCGTCCAGAAATTGCCCCAGAAGGGTAGCACGAGACCAGACCTTGTACCCCACTTTGGTTCATCAAAACAAATGAATGCCATGATTCTGGTTGAACTCACTGTGCCATAAAAATCAGAACGGAGCAAGCTCACATCTACAAGATCGAGGAGTAGGCCAGTCTGGCTACCAGCTGGAGGGAATCTGGCTTCCAAGCCCGAGTCCTTGCCATAGAAGTCGGAACTACGGAGAGGGGGGTGGGGGGGGGGGTATATAGGCTCACCAGCTGTAATCTCATGAAACAGCTCGGGACTTTTCGAAACAAAAGAGGACTTGAACCCTGAAAGCAATGGCAGAGGCAGACGAAAGGAGTTCCAGCTGGATGTGGTCAAGCAACTTTAAATCAATGTCCGATGACAAATGTGAAAAAAAAAAAAAACCACTCTCCCACCAAGAAATCGTTGGTTCGAATCCCGGCAACAACAGGTAAAAAACGTTCAGACGGTGAAAAGTCATCAAGGAGTCATGAGCTGGACGTGGCCGGGCCCCATCAAAGGATAAAGGAGTTCAGGGCCGAAACACTTGTCCGAGGGGGATTCCTTCCCTGAAGACTTTTCTGCTGTCAATCTCTCTCAGCAACTGCTCTCTCTCTCTCTCTCTCTCTCTCTCTCTCTCTCTCTCTCTCTCTCTCTCTCTCTCTCTCTCTCTCTCTCTCTCCACACCCTCCAGCTCCTTCCCTTTCTTTCATCGCTATCATTTTCGTCAAGCTCTCCATCCACCCTGCCACTTCTTCCCTATCACCCATTCGGAGCCCTCATTGCACCATTTAATTTTTCTCCATCTTCGCATCATCTCCTTCCCCAAACACACACACACACACACACACACACACACACACACACACACACATACAAGCGCGTGTGCGCACACCCGTACGCGCAAGTACGTCTCTCTCTTTCTCTCTTTCTCTCTCTGTAACCCAGTCACAGAGTGACGCACATCACATCTCAAAATGTTTTTATCGCAGGAAAACGGTCGAGCATTAGACTCCTGAATATCAATACTCCATATTTTGGGGAGTAATACAGCACGCATATAGGCTTACGATATGCCCAAGTGATCATCAGAATTCCATTTCTACAAACACGCACCATTTTCCACTCAAATGGAAAGTTTGGTTCACCTGGCTTACAAGTGCTACATTCATGGCTTGTTTGACTCACCAGCGAACGCATTAACACACACACACACACACACACACACACACACACACACACACACACACACACACACACACACACACACACACACACACACACACACACACACACACACACACACACACACACACACACACACACACACACACACACACACACACACACACACACACACACACACACACACACACACACACACACACACACACACACACACACACACACACACACACACACACACACACACATACATACATACACGCGCGCGCGCGCGCGCGCGCGCATAAACACAAACCTTGAAAATGTTGCAAGCGGGCAGGCAGAGCACATCAGACTCTCAGCTCGCTGCACCTTTTCCGCCACAGGTGAAATGAACCGACGATGGCACTGGCGCTCAGGTACTTGGCCACCCACCTGTCTGTGCAAAGATGCGCTCCGTTGAGTTTTAGACCTGCTACAACTCGTCTAGAAATTGAAAATCGTTTGGTGACCTTTCCTTCAGTTTTTGCTGCCCCAGCTGTTTGGAATTCACTGCCTCCCAGCTTATGAAACCAGCCCACCTTATCTGTTTGGAAAGTACAGCTAAAACGTATCTTTCTGCCTAGCATTTTGAACAATGCTTTGCCGACATTTAGGTTAATGCATAAAGGTTTAAATGGCGTATGAAAACGCAATGAGTAGTTTTCAACCAGAAACACGTAGTTCAAATGCTAGGCCTAACTATCATCATTATTGATAATTTTATTATTGTTCTTATCACCATGTTGCGAAAGATGGAAAAAAAACCGTGCAACTGCTTTGCTATCTGAGCCGAGAGAATTCATTTCCAGGCACAGTAATAGCGTGTGTATGTCGAAGTTGGTGATGCGACATGTGTCAATGAAAGCGTCTAATGGAACAGCCATTCCCACTAACAACACATCACGCGTGGATTATGTAATTGCTGAGATACCGGGCTTTTTTCCACTTTCAATTTGAAATGATTATAGCCCCGCCGAACACACAAAGCCTTTTACTGGGCTGTCAAACTCACACAAGCACACAAAAAAACGTCACATTGGAAAGTAAATCAGACCATCGAAAAAAAAAAACCTGAAGACTAAACAGACAAAATGCAGTCATGATATGGTAGCTTAACTGGTGACAACTTGAGGCTTATAACAAGTGGCCAGCCCAACAGCGCTACTCGTTTCCTGAAAACTGAACAAATAACAAAATGCTCTTTTGGCTCGGCAGTTTCACGGGTGACATCATTAGGATTACATGATGAGGCCTTCCTAACTGCGCTAGACGGTCAGTCCCCTTAATGTTAAAAAATGGGGGGAGGGGGGGCGTCTAAAACAATAAAAGAAAAACATTTCAGTATCGCGAAAAAATTATTTTGAAAAGCTACCTGGGCAAATAGAGACTGCAGAATGGGTAGCTAGTGTCGCCACAGGTCAGTGTGTACAACTTTCATTGTAACTGTCAGATAACTAAAAATGATGGCATGTCATAAACTGCTACAAGAGGGGGAGGGGGGAGTTTATCAGAGCCTCCAGAACAGAGAAAAAAGAATGGTTCACATAGGCAGAAAAACAGTAGACGACAGTAAAGACAGAAGTAAGTTTTTTTCAAGGCTTTTTTAAAGGCAGAGTCAAATGAGTGACAGAAAAGTGGCAGCTACTAGCACAGAGCTTCAATAAGGCGTGGAGCTATTTGTTCTGCAAAGAGCCCCCGACATCCCCACAGGGACTGTCGGGCTTTTAGCCGAGACCAAGAACGTGCCCGAGCCAGTGTCAATCGTGAACAGTCAGAAAAGTGTCTTTGATGATTGTCACTGAACACTCAGTGACCAGAATTTAGGTGGCAACGATATCCATGAGCCTGATACACCGTCTGGAATTGACCGTCATTCAGTCAGTGTGACACTGTTCCTGTGGTAAGGTTGCACATGGACAACGACGCCTGTATTCCCAAAAATCATACAATGCCATTGTGCTTTTACTTTGACCAGTTGAAATTGCATGTGATGCCAAACTGAGCATGCTCTCCTTCGACTGACATTTTTAAAAAAGGAATTATTTTGTGGCTGATTTCGCCTTGCCTCTGTGATTAACATTTTTTGTAAATTATTTTGAGGTCAATTTCGTTTGCCTCTGTGACAATACAACCCTACTACGCTTTGTGCGTCCCGTCCATGAAAGAGACAAACCATGAAAGATGGTTTTGCTTTCGCATGTGATAGGCTGCTTTGGCTTCAGCATCTACGACAAAAACGCCATCCTCTACAGAAAACGTCATGCTTTCGTTTTTCAAGCATCACCTGCTCAAGAGCACAGAAATCGCCCGAGTGCACCCAGTCTGACCTAGACTAAATAACTTTGCGCTTCTTGGCAAGGTTTCCCTGAGGGGTCTGGATG
>JADBJO010000216.1:532500-535000 GCA_016801955.1 Conus betulinus | reverse complement strand
CAATCAAAGCCCCAGCTGAAGACAGGCAGAAAATGGAAAGTTTGAGAGGCGATGGATTCTGCAAAAGAAAGCCTCAAAATCAGAGAAATAACAGGACACACACAGACCAACAGACAAGGACTGGGGATGACCAAAACTGAATGGTGGTCAAAGGCCAAATGAAAAGCCAAAAGAGAGACATGATGATTCAGGAGATGAGAAAAGAAGAAGACCAAAAAAGACTCCAAAAAGCAGTCCAGCAGAGCCAGCAAGGGCAATGGACAACGTGGGAAAATGCACTCCAAAGAAGTCTCACTTGGAATGACATTTGGCACATGGCCCCTCTCAGGATCAGCTTCATTCTCAGATCTGCATATAACCTTCTGCCCTCAAATGCAAACCTGGTGAAGTGGGGGAAAAAAAGAGACGATCCTGCATGCCCCCTCTGCCATGAAAAACAAACAGTGGAGCATGTCCTAAGCTCATGTAAAGTAGCCCTGGCTCAAGGAAGGTACACATGGAGGCACAACCAAGTGCTCAAAGACATTGTACAAGTAGTCTGACCTAGTACCAACACCACAAAAGGGAAAAAAAGCACCCGCAACATTCTTCACGGCAGGAGGAGGAAGCAAATCATGGCCAAGAACAACAGTGCCACTCAGAACATGCAGACAGAGTCTGCTGGACGGGGCAGATGATTGGGGAGTGCACTGCAGACCTTCTAGAAAGGAAGAGTCACCCAGAGATCATCAGCAAGAGTGGCATGAGACCAGACATAGTAGTCCACTCTCAGTCAACCAAGCAGCTGATCATGATCGAGCTCACGGTGCCATATGAGAACAGAATGGAGGCAGCTCAAATCTACAAGGCTGAAAAGTATGCTGATATGGCAAACAGCCTGAGGAGAGAAGGCTATCAGGTCAAAGTCCTCACTGCAGAAATTGGAGCTAGGGGGTTTGTAGGAACGTCTGCATGCAGCCTCATGAAACAGCTCTCAGTTGCGGGGGAAAAAAAACAGAGCCCTGAAAGCAATGGTAGAAGCGGCAGAGAGGTGTTCAAGCTGGATCTGGTCAAGGAGGAACAAAAGTGAACTTCATAAGGCTTGACTTTCCTACAAATATCAGGTGTTCCAGTGGTTCAGTGGTTAGAGTGCGAGTCATTAAGTGGAAAATGAGCATGTCCAGAGGGTCATGGGTTCGATTCCGAGCCATGGCTCGTCCCAAGATGGGAAAAAAAAAGGGGCAGCAGAGGGACATCCGGAGCCATGAACCGGGTGTGGCCCAACCCCCCTAGAGTGTCAGGAGATAAGGGCCGAAACGCTTGCTTGAAGGGGGCTTCTCTTCTGAGGACTCTCTGCTGCCACGCTCTCCACGAGTTTCTTTCTGCTCTACTTCAAAATTTTATGTGACTGATACGGCATTCAAATAGAGTCAATCCACGTTCACAAAATAAATCCAACTCTAGATGTCAAACGATAAAATTGAATAAAAAGTTTAACAGTAGTCTTAACTCACTTTTCAACTAACAGAATAATCAATGTTTCGAACTCTTCACTTAGTATTTTAAAGTTGCAAAAACACTCACCGGTTTCAAAAATGAATTAAATAAACAACTGGGAAGAATGTTGCTCCAGGCAATTGTCAATAGTAATAGGAAGTTAGTCGATTTATGCTGTTATGTATCCTCCAGTTATGATGTGTAGGCCTATCATACCTAAAACTTGACATACCAGGCAAAAGGTCTTCATGCCTCTATGATATCATACAATACGATACGATAAATACCATTCAACATAAGATGATATGGTACATGAAATGATATGATATTTTATGACGCTGTTCATGTCTGCAGCTGCAAAGAAATTACGGAAAACTATAATTTCGAGACGTGCTCTATTATCGTATTTATCACTGTTATGAAATATGAGACGAGACCATGTAATGTGATTGACATCATACGATATGACATGACAAGTGATAGGACAGGATAGGACAGGATGATACAGGATTGGATTAGATGGTGTTCATAACTGCGACTACATTGAAGAAAGTGAAACTATTATTGTTTTAAAAGACAGGTGAAAGCTCGTGCGACGATCGAGACAAATACGAACGTAGAATGAACATAACACTTCACATAGTTTAAGGCCATTATTTGTCAGCTTGACGAAATATATAAAACGTTTCGGAAGCAGTACAAATGAGCAGTTCAATCGTTTCCGATCAAGCCATAACGATCCGTAAAAGTGGGCATCTTTACCTGCAGTTAAAGTGAACGTAAGTAGTCAGTCAAATTTTGGCACTGCTTAACTTCTCTTTAATGACGTCAGTAGTGGGTTCAAAACAATTGCCTGCTCGATGCAAGTCAGGTAAGTCCTCCAGTTGTAGATCTCCACTCTATCTTACGGCGATTATTAAGTATACGTATCAATATCAGACACCTTTGGACTCTATATGACTCTGTCTCAGTATCCGTCTCTTTTACCTCTCTCATTCTCTTTGCGAGTCTTAATCCTGTCTTT
>JADBJO010000216.1:525000-527500 GCA_016801955.1 Conus betulinus | reverse complement strand
CACACACACAGAGAACATAGGAAACGAGGAAGAGGGAGGGGTATACAGACATTCAAAACAAAAAGGAGAGAAAAAGCAGAAAAGAGAATAAATAAAACGAGAGAGAGAGAGAGAGAGAGCAACCAACAATAACTGGTGAGCATGTGGATAAATAACAGCAAAACGAAAACACAAAAGCAAAGCAATTCACTCAGGCGACAGTATGCAGAAACAAAGACATCGTCGCGAAATGAAAACAAATGACTTGCTTCGTCATCGCGACTCTTACGTTTGTTGCAGTGAATCCCACCCTCGCAATGCAGCACCACTGACATGGGTCACCCCAGCCTGCTGACACAGATCTCTCTCTCTCTCTCTCTCTCTCTCTCTCTCTCTCTCTCTCTCTCTCTCTCTCGTGTGAATGCACACGCTCAAAACGGTGCACACGCTTCTGCCTTTGTATGTAAGCGTGCATGCACGTCTGCGCGTGAAAGTGGGTCTGTTTGGTGCTGTGAGACAGACACAGACAGACAGACAGACAGACAGAGGCATGTTGATGGACAAACGATGCGGTATAAGGGCGATAACCCTAAACAACTGTTTTTATGGTTTTAGCCAAATTCTGTCATTTTGTCGTTGAGGTGTTTTTTTTTCCCCCCTATGTCTGTCTGTCTGCCTGCCTGTCTTTGTCACAAAAGATAGCCGACGATAAAGAGTTTGGATGTTGGTGCTCAGAGTTTATTTTCCTGGCCTGTCTGGGACCTGACTGATGAGAGGAACATGTCAACAATATCCTGTCTTGTTATCGTCTCCCATACTCTCTCTCTCTCTCTCTCTCTCTCTCTCTCTCTCTCTCTCTCTCTCTCTCTCTCTCTCTCTCTCTTTTGATTGATATCCTGTGAGCGTATGTGTATTCTCTCTCTCTCTCTCGCTCTCTCTCTCTCTCTCTCTCTCTCTCTCTCTCTCTCTCTCTCTCTCTCTCTCTCTCTCTGTTGTCTGCTTGTCATGAGCGTGCCTCCTCGTGACTACTTTCTATGTGTATATAAATGTCCGTCTTTTCATGAACATAGAACTGAATGCTTTACAAAAAATCTTTTTACAAATGCCCAAATATCTTAAAATTTTAATTCACTGTTCAACTCAAATATTAAACCTAAGTGAGCAAAGCTTAAACGTCTCTGGAAATATTTATGAATGCTTTCTACACTGACATTTTACTGTTATAAAACCTGTACCTGTTTTGTTTTGTATGGAGTGTGTGTTATCAAAACCGTCTTTTCTTTTGATATGCTCTCTCTCTCTCTCTCTCTCCTCTCTCTCTCTCTCTCTCTCTCTCTCTCTCTCTCTCTCTCTCTCTCTCACACACACACACACACACACACACACACACACACACACACACACACACACACACACATGTATGTTTCTATGCGCACGGAAAGGCCTGCTCGTGAGTGCAATCATAAAGATGTGTGTGTGTGTGTGCGCGTGTGTGTGTGTGTGCGCGCACGCGCACGTGCGTGCGAACGCGGAGTATATGTCTGCGGGTATCTGTGAGTTTGTGTGTCTGTGCGCTTACACAATGTTTATGGGAGGGGGGGAGGGGGAGGGTCTGTGTGTCTGTGTCTGTGTCTGTGCCTGTGTGCCCGTGTGTGTGTGTGTGTGTGTGTGTGTGTGTGTGTGTGTGTGTGTGTGTGTGTGTGTGTGTGTGTGTGTACGCGCGCGCGCGCGTGCGTACGTGCGTGCTTGTGCGTTCGGGTGTGCGTGTACCCATGTGTTCATGAATTCGAACGGTGGGCTCCACTGTAACAGTGCTGTTAATAATTGCATGATTCTTTCTCATGTGGTCACAAGGTAATTCATGGCATATTGTTCAAACAAACTATGGTGATTATCATGCTTCTAACATTCCTGAATAAATGGCTATTTCACTTCCCCGTCTGCTGGCTTTTTTTTTTATTGATTCTACTCTATAGCCCTTTTCTGATCATTTCGTACAGTTCAAAGGAAAAAAAAAAAGTGTGCGTGCGTGCGTGCGTGTGTGTGTGTGTGTGTGTGTGTGTGTGTGTGTGTGTGTGTGTGTGTGTGTGTGTGTGTGTGTGTGTGTGTGTTCGAGCGCGCGTGCGTGCAAGCAAGCAATTGCATACGCGCACGTTTGAATGTGTGTGCGTGCGAGCGCGTGCTTGTGAATGTGTATGTGTGCGTGCGCGTGTGTCTGTGTATGTGCACGTGCGCGCGCGCACTTGTGTGTGTGTGTATCTGTGTGTGTGTGTCTGTGTGTGTGTGTCTGTGTACATGCAAGCGCGCCCGAGCGTGCGTATCTAAACGTGTATGCGTTCGTGTGTGTTTGCCTCTATGCATAATGCGTGTGTGCATAATGCGCTCAAACGTTGTGAATCCGCGTGCAAAACTGACCATTTTTTATCCTTCCATTTGTCTGTCTGCTTGTCCGCCTGTCTATATCATAGGTCCATCACCGGCCTGTATGAGTACTAACTGGCTGGATTATGCCCCCTGACAC
>JADBJO010000216.1:517500-520000 GCA_016801955.1 Conus betulinus | reverse complement strand
ATTTCTAATCATTCTAGACAAACATGCACCATTTAGAATAAAGTTGAAACTATATATATTGTGACCAACTGACTAAATCAACGCAACTATTATTATAATTGTGAAGTCTATTGCAGTCAGAAGGACAAGAAGAAAAGCAGAAAGCAAAGAAACAGAACAAGCATCAATGAAAAGGGTTGCTCGACAGATATATTTCAGTCAACTCATTTCCTCTTAAAAGGAAAACAAACAAGGAAAGAACCAAAATTATTCCTTAGTTGATGAAGTTCATTCATCAACAGATTTATCGGTTGTAAATCTTGGTAATCGTTTTACTGCATTTCTGATTTTTTTTTTAAAAAAACTATCATGGTTGATCGTACAAAACTATTGCTATTTATGTGTGAATTCAAACAGATTAAGTCAAACTTTAGTTTGAATCGATGAGTGTATATAAAGTGTAATAACAACTGTGTTCACTGAACCAGTTTAGTCTCAAAGCAAGGAAGATAACATTTTTAAAGACAGCTGCACTAGCTATCTGAACAGGACTGCAGAATCGATTAAAGCAATCTAAAAAGTAAAGTTGATAAGACTCTCTCTCTCTCTCTCTCTCTCTCTCTCTCTCTCTCTCTCTCTCTCTCTCTCTCTCTCTCTCTCTCTCTCTCTGAGGTGATATCGATAAAATATTTGTTACAGTTTTCAGAATGGGTGGACATTTAGAAACACGTTAAAACGGACATACAGCGATTAACATGTTAAAGTAACAAAGAATTATGAGTATCTAGTCCTGATTTTGTCAACTGTGTTTGACCATGTTTGCTGCTGAAAGACCGGAAATGAGGTTCCGCAGATTATAAAGTCAATAACAAGATTAATTTCAACGGGTATCATTTTTTCCCGTGAATAATGTTGATGCACCGATAGACGCAGCTCTAATTTATGCAGCTGGAGTGTCGCATCTGGAAAATACTTAAAAGACTGAGAAAGTGCACACAGTTATGCTGATAAGATTCTTGTTTGTTCCTTTGCATTCTTGTAATAAACTTGTGTACGGAAAAACGGGTAAATATCCCTTGTATATCGGATCTAATATAACATGTCATAAATGTAGAATTAAAGCTACCTGGCTCCAGTGTCCTGAATTACTAATTTGCAAGCATATGAGATGCCTTTGATTCAGCACAATGATGATAAAGACAACTGAGCTACAAAAGTAAATAGCTGGTTTTGGCATGCGACAGGCTATGAAGCAGATTCTCTACATTAATTTGAGGAAAAAAAACTAACATTTTGTTTTCATCAAAACAAGCATGAAATGTCAGAATTTATTACCAAAAATCAATTAATATTTTGTATCTCCAAATTACTTTTGATCCAGAACAGTATACAACATCGTTAACAAAAGATTCATCAGTAACCTGTTGACCGTTTGTATGAAAGTGCGTGGTTTCATCAACTGTGAACATTGGTTTATTATTGAAGAACGGGATGAAACAACACTATAGGACGAAGTACCCTTTTCGTGTATTTCTAGGGTCTAATAGCGACGTATGCCGAAAGTTTTCTTCCTTGACAAGTATGATTCAAATGAGACAAAGTCTAATAACATATGATATATATATATATATATATATATATATATATATATATATGTATGTATATATATATATATATATATATATATATATATATATATATATATATATATATATATATATATATATATATATATATATATATATGTATGTGTGTATATATATGTGTATGTGTATGTGTGTGTGTGTGTGTGTGTGTGTGTCATCAGTCTACTACTACACTGACTCCTGATAGACGACCTTAATTACCGAGCAAGATCCATAAAGTAGGCTGCTGCAATTAATGCTATTATGTGTACTCTGTATCATGGTGTGCTACATCCTTCTAATTACTGCACAAGAAAATGTAGCCCTACATCCTTTTAATTACTGCACAAAAAAGATAGCCTATATCCGTATTAGTTGTGTCCATATCTTCCATCTATGAAAGATGGGCTTTGGAAACTTTGGTCAAATAAAATCTTTTGTGTGGTACTTGTCCTCTTTCACTCTGTGTGCGTGAATGTGTGCACGAGCGCCTCTCCCTCCCTCCCTACCCCCCCCCCCCTCTCTCTCTCTCTCTCTCTCTCTCTCTCTCTCTCTCTCAGTGTATGCTATTTTTGCTTGTGTGTTACGGATGGAATGGATCGTGTCTGCAGGTGTCTGACTGTCTGACTCTCACACAGAAATTATGGATGCATGCACGACTTTTCCAATTCACATACACACACCCACTCACTCGAACACTGACAGCCAGGCAACAGAACAACACTTTCTTTTGTTTTTTATGCTGCCCGAGCCATCAGACAAACATATATAATAAATGCAAGTTCATCAATAGTCGGCACGCCAACCAGAAGGCGTACACACAAAACTTCAAGCACGCCAAACAGGGCGCACGACACAAAATTTATCTATATATAATTCGCTATCTACTAGCGCTG
>JADBJO010000216.1:510000-512500 GCA_016801955.1 Conus betulinus | reverse complement strand
CAACACATACACTTGCCACATGTCACAAAAAATAAATGCAATGATTGCCTTGATTTGGGGGGAGGAGAGGACTATATTGACTCAGACTTTCCTTCTTTGTCGTTTTGGATTCACCGAGTTGATTACTTCATCAACGATTTTCAGGATTTGACGCGGATGCAGATATTTCCTTTTATTTTATGCTCCCAGCTCTTCACGCCCAACCCCTCCGACCTACAAACGTTTCATTCTTTCTTATCCTGAGCTCATTTGCAGCTGAAAATATTCATATTGCTCTAGTATGACACGGAAAACACACACGCATATGTAGAGAGAGAGAGGGGGGGGGGGGGAGATGGGAGGGGGGGGGGGGAGAGGGGTGTGCGCACACACACACACACACACACACACACACACGCATATACATACATACAGAAAGTTAGACACAATATCGCTAAGTTTCAATAAATCAGGTTAGTATTCCAACTGAAGATAGGTCTTAGACAGAAGGGAGGTACGAAAAAAGTCTTTCCAAACAGTTATTCATTTCCTTATGTCTTTCTGCTGCCAGTTTCAAATTTACGACAACTTCAAAAATAAAAGATTATCAGCATCACAACAGGTATTTTTCATACTCATGGAGGTAATTGCCTAATTATCATTTACTTGTATGTTTCATTAGCACGTACGTAACATGCTGTCTTGAGTGTGTATCTCTAAATGTTTATTTTTTGTTAATCGGCTCAGTCTTTCCAGGGTTTTTCTAACACAAAAGGAATGGCCACGCTTCCTTCTTTCACCATGTATTTTGAAAGTAATACTTTAAAAAATCACAACTTTCGTCACATTGGACCAAATAGAAAAGCATGTACCGATGAAAAGTTGTTTTTTTTTTCCTCTTTCCATCATGGTTACTTTTTTTTTTAACAAAACGTATATGACAACCTCATTGGTGAGACTTCGAATTTCCCCAAAATTTCCCGTTTTCGTTACCAGTTTTTTTTTTACTCTTGATCAAATCACTGTCATGATTCTTCTCTGCTCTTTGCAAACGTCAGCGTGCCCTCGTCATAATTTTCAGTGAACATCAAGCTTGAATCGCACGGGCCAAAGCAAAATTAACGTCTGCTCTGTATTTTTCAAAGTCATTGACAGTGGTTTCCCTTCTACAGATGTTGCTGTCTACAGATGTAAAACTGAAGGAAGCGCGTGTAAGCCGAAGACCAGCATGACTTTGTCAACTGCATATTTACGGAATGACACGCTGTTCCTGTTCTGCACACACACTTTTCAGACGTCTTTTTGATCGGTGAACGATATCATTGAAAAAGTGTGTGTGTGCGTGTGTGTGCGTGTGTGTGTGTGCGTGCGTGTGTGCGCGCGAGCGTGCATGCGCGCCCACGTGTGTGGGGGGGGGGCGGGGTACAATAATTTATTTCTGCGAGTGCAGTCAAATTACTTGGAAATTTTAACAGTAAAAACAAAACATTAGAAAGAGACAAAGACAAACACAAGTATAAGATAAGATTTGTGTCTTGTCCTGTACTTTTTCTATGTCCTTGGCGGTAAATAATCTGTGTCTTGTCCTGTACTTTGTTTGTCTATGTCATTGGCGGTAAATAACCCCCTCTGTTTCAAAAATTTGCTTCTCTTTTTTTCGCCCTCAGTCACTCAATTTTGAAAAGTTAAAAAAAAAAAAAAAAAAAAATTGTACGAGAGATAATGCAACCAAAAAAGTACTGACTGTGTGCTATAGCGAGTGTATTTCATTACGGCATTTCTTTCATCTAAAATTACATGCATTTTTTTTTTTCCATTGCAGTGTTGACATCCAACTTTGATTCAAAATGGCATTGTATAATCTACAATGCCGCTCAGCAGTTAATACACACGCTCTAGTTTTCGATAAGCTCAGAATTCTCCTTTTAATCCAAAAAAAACCGATTGCAGCCTTAGATCAGGATTCATGATCGCCCTCAAGATGCAAAGTCTTTGTTAAACGGGATTTTGAAATGAATGTCAATATTCGCATGCGTTTGTCAATCTTGAATTTTACTTAAAATATGGCATTCAGCATCCCAATCTCAGTGATGTCATTATCATAGCGTGAATTACGCAGATTTTTTTTTTACTTTTTCGATGAATGTCGATTCATCTGGAAACCTCTTGCTTTGAAACAGTGACCCTAAAGTAGTCAAATCGCATCCAAAGAGAAATAATCATTTGATTTACTTGCTTGCGCGATAAGAGGGAGAAATAAATGTGGTGTAAGGGCGATAAATGTATGGTTTTCTTTGCAGTTTTAGCAGAGTTCCTTCCCGTGGACAGATC
The DNA here is from genome assembly GCA_016801955.1 of Conus betulinus. Lineage (NCBI taxonomy): Eukaryota > Metazoa > Mollusca > Gastropoda > Neogastropoda > Conidae > Conus > Conus betulinus. The sequence continues at coordinate 510,190 of JADBJO010000216.1, read as the reverse complement.
AATAGAGTGAACAATTTCTTTCTTTCTTTCTCACAAATATAATATAGGTGTTATTCCGCTGCTCAAATTTTACTTTTTCAGACTTAATAAGAATGACTACTAAAGACTACGAGTCAACAATGGCCAGTTTATATCTTATGCTTGTGTTTCTTCTCTTCTCAAATATAATATTCTTTCCGCTCTCTGTCAC
>JADBJO010000216.1:377500-500000 GCA_016801955.1 Conus betulinus | reverse complement strand
TCAGTTATTGCTCTTTTCCTATTTTCATTACTAGTGTATGATTTACCCAGTAAAATATCTAAAAAATTTCATCTTAATTCAATGTGCTGACTCAATATGCTGACGATATATGCATGTGGATGGAAGTAACCTTAATAAAGAAAAACCCACTACGTAGCATAAACCATACAAAAACGTGTATCAAAATGAGCTCGACATCATAGTAGAGTACTTGACAAAGAATGGACTAAGTTTATCTGCAGAAAAAAAAAAAACAAACATTGTTTTATTCAACAGTGGCTTGAATCCCGACAAAATGCCTATTTTCAAAATGAATGGAGTAGTAGTTCTTAATTATGCTTCACAAATTAAGTTTTGGGGCGTTAACCTCACATCGAAAATGTCTTAGAATCAACATATAGATTATTTGCTGACAAAAGCAAGGAAAACTTTAAATTTTCTCAAAATTTTGATTACACAGAGATGGGGACAAGACACGTCCACTCTAATTCATCTATGTAAATGTCGAATAAGATCAAAATTAACATACGGATAAGAAGTGTTTTTATTGCATCAAAATATCTGTTAAAGAAGCTTAAAAGTGTAGAATGCACAGCGCTCAAACTTGCAATGGGTCTTCCCACCCATGCATCTTGTCTTTGAACGTAAAATGAAGCTCAAATTTTACCCGTAGGTGATCAGAGGGAAGTGGCTGCCACAAATTTGTGATAAGAAGCTTTCCAGTTAAGAATGATGTGAAAAATGAGATCAAAATAGATCAGATATAAACTTTTCCTACATGTGCAAAAACAATATCCTCTCAGATTACTTTGGCAACGTATACATCTGAGCTTAGGTAAGCCACGGGCATTACTGTTGATGAAAAGCCTATGTCTGCAAGGCCGTCCTTCTTCCCTACACCACCCTGGGAACTTCAAAGGGCCTATTTTGATACTGACCACACTGATTTTAAAAAAAAGGACAATATAAACACAGTGGCAAGCGATGCTAAATCTCATATTGAACAGAAGTGTCCAAATCATGTAAAAGTATACACAGATGGGTCATATTCAGAAAAATGTGAGCTCTTGCTTATTTAATACCTGATTTAAACGTAGAGAAAAAATAAATCAGTTTTTACTGCGGAACTCACTGCAATATTAATGGCGTTAAATTATCTTCTAAATTTTCCCACGATCAATATATATATATATATATATATATATATATATATTTTTTTTTTTTTTTTTTTTTTTTTTTTTCTGTCCCAACCTCTGCGCCACCTCAGAAGCAGTGCACCCACACCGCTCTCCGACACCCGTCCACAGCCACAGCCCGGTCAGCCCCACCGAAGCCCCGGCACCGGCAATCCACAGGGAGCAGTCAATGTCAAGTCGTCAAGAGGCAACTCACCGGAGGCGGCTGGCACGGTCTATGTTTCAAGTACTTTTTAATGTTGATTCAAAGTCTGTGCTTCAGGCACTGAAATAATTAAAAGTGCAGAATAGATGAGAAATGATAATTGAAATTAGCAGTTTAATTCATGCTCTCTCTATACAAGGCACGGCAATTACTTTCTGCTGGATACCGTCACACCGTTCGTTTTATTATAACGACAAAGTAGACAGAGCTGCAAAACAAGGAGCAAAATGTAGTTCAGAGCCTCTCAGGATGGTTTTTCCACATTCCGTGCAAGAACAATATATTGTGATGGAATCATTTGCTTGGAACCATTTCCAGAATTCCTTCAAAAAGTCTCACAAAAAGCTTACTTACACAGAGTTTAGTATTGTAAACTTTAAAGCATACTCCCACATCAGCAGAAAGTTATCGTCCCTTATGTTTAGGTGGAAAGTCGATGTTCTTACGACAAAATTTAGTAAAAATGCCTCATGTGTTTGTGGACAGAGCATCACAGTTGATCATATTATCGCATGTGCCTCTATCAAACAATTATACCCATGCTTTCTACATATAGGCCTACTATTAGAAATATTTTCGAATCACCAGTATTAACCTATGAATTCTTTCTTTCTTTATCAAAGAGTCCAATACGTAAGTACTTAAATTTCTTACATTCATTATCTCATGCTTATGAGGTTACTTTTAAGTGAGTCAATCATTTACCTACTACTAAATTTACATAATGTATACGAAAGGACCATCTTCATCAGTCCCCTACCTCTCACTGTTCTTTTCCATATTAAAACAATTTGTAGTTTTCTGGCTTTATCATGAGGGGGTTGTTTGTTTGTTTGACTGTTTGTTTTTGTTGATGTAGTATTGTGTGTGTGTGTGTGTGTGGGGGGGGGGGGGGGGGGGTTCATCTCATATCACCTAGAGTGGATAGACGTTAAATTTGAAAACTGACACACTGGGAATTTCTATCGTCCTCTGAACATCGCTGAATTCGTTGCTTACTGAAATGTGATGAAAATATCCAGTAGATAATGCAGATACTGTGAACAATGGAATGGTTATGTTACTAAGGATTTGTGATTTACTGCTGTGATTTTTTTTTTACACATCATTACGTCAAAGGTATATATGTCCCCTTCTATTATTACAGATTACCATAAAATTTCAAATTTCAGCATCATTGCTGACTTAACCTATCCCCAAAATGATAATAAATGTAGTGTTTACGAGCGCGCATGCGTGTGACCAAAGACTGTACGCCCAACGTAGGACGAACTATCTTTGGTGTGACGTAGTGTTGTGTCGGTGCCCAGAGCCTGCATGATGAGCGGCCAGTGATGTATCCATCTGGTCAATTTAGCAGAATATAAGTTTTTGGACTTTTGCACCAGAGTTTGGTTTTGCATTTCGAATGTCAGTTGGTATGTGGTACACTAGCAGCACCGCAAACACTATAGCTCTTACATAAACGAATGCCTGTAAATGTATTACCAAGAAATGTGTATAGCTTTCTCTGTATTGACAAATACAAATCAAAGCGGTTCTAGTGCGTTTGTTTAATTACAGTACATTGATTAATTTTTGTCTGTACCTTCGTTCATATAAATCTTATGGCAAAAACTGGGGAAAACACATATTGTGCTTGTATTTTGTAGGCTATTTGTCGGCTATTTGTACTTACTGGCAAACACACCACGCACAAGCATGTTTTTACACACACACACACACGCACGCACGCACACACAGATATGCAAGCAACACACACTCACAGATATGAAAGCACACACACACACACACACACACACACACACACACACACACACAGAGAGAGAGAGAGAGAGAGAGAGAGAGAGAGAGAGAGAGTGCACTCGATGGCAAACAAGCGCTCACACATATTTCAGACAGACGACCATCTTCCCGGATGACGTCGACATTAATAATAAATACCGGGCTTATTGCATATGATGATTACAAGTGTACTTTAAACTTTTGTTTTGAAAAATTCTGCCTAAGATAATTGCTATTGCATTGTACGATTGAAAGTTGTGCATCTTCAGTTGATCTTTCGGTCCAGGAACCGGAAAAGAAAGAGGTTTATTAGAAAAGTTGTTTATTGCAGCGAGTGTATTCATACGCCGGAGGATGGAGCCATCTCCGCAACCGATGCACTTCGCCGTCTGCTGTTGGTGGGTGTTGCACATTGGTTCGTGACACAGTGATCGGCGTCGAGAATTTGCTAACGAAACATGGATGAAAAATACGATGTCATCGTTCTTGGAACGGGCTTGAAGGTGCGTATACGTCCGCTTTGCATTCTGTTAAGACGATGGAACACAGGTGAAAGCTTAAAAGCAGCATTTGGGGCATTAATGTGTCGGGTTTCACCAGCATCCATTCTTCCTGATCAATGATTCACTGCTGTCCTGTCGCACCGCAGACGACACGTCCGTCTCAAAACACGTCAGGAATGTGTTCTTTTCATGGCGAACACAGGCATTTATCCATATTGATAGCAGTCTGGCGTTTTGTTTGATTGCGATTTCACCGGGAATTGTTCAGATTCCTTGATCATCCGACCTCGGCATAATTGCCTGAACCCGCACTTCCTTCCCCTTGATTATAGAGCTTCTTGCCAATCCATAATATCTTCCTTTTGTCGCTTGCACTTCGACGATGTAATTACAATAATCATCAGTTTTGTATGTCCCACACTGTTTGCATTAGATCAAAAGCGGCGTCATACTTGGTGGCAATGGCAGTATATCGGTATCAAAGACACTTGGCTGTCTTGACTGTAGTCTGACTCATTGAGACATCCACTGATTCATTCATTTATTCAGTTTATCCTTTGCAGACTGACGGCCGCAACAAAGCTTTTCTTGTTTGTTAGTTTGCAAAATCCCATTTTAGCCCCCATCCACCTACAAACACACACCATACCACATCCCTTTACCATTTCTTCACTCCATGTAGAGATTACTGGAGATTCTTTAGGGGGTAAGGGATAGAGAGATGGGGGCTTTAAAAACAGGACTTAAGCCTGTCCCCCCCATCCCCACCCAACCGCCCCCCATGTAGGTAATCTGGGGTATGATCAAAATTCAATGTGAGATTGAGGGTCTGCATTATGCACGATGATGGCATTGAATTCAACATGGTAATTACACTTTTATTGTTTTTTTTCTCCCCAAATAGGGAGTGATTTTTGAAAAAAAAAAAAAAAAAAAAATTGTACATGATGACAGTCATGAGATAGGCATGCTTAGTTGGCTTAAATTCTATGAAATTGAAGTGGTCACAATCATCAGTCGTTATCTGTTGTGTAATCTGTTTATCAGTCATATTGTAATCATATTAGTCTTAATTTCTTAATTGTGGTATGATACAGAAAACGGTGCAGAGAAAGAAAAGGAGTAGCTTTCATTCTTCCCCGACCCTTCCCTCTCTAGAACCCACCCATCCAAAAAAAAAAAAAAAAAAAAAAAAGGAAACAAAACTTCTACAGAAAACCTGGACAGAGGTCTGCTCTTCTTCTAGACATACCACTTTTCTGGAAAAGAAAAAAGAGAGAGATAGCGTCAGGGGATAGGGGGGAAGAGAAGACCAATCGGTCAAAAGGTGATGATCTTTGGAGCACAGGGAAGGGGGGAGAAGGGAGGGGGTGGCAGTAATGGAGGGGGCCATCCTATATTCACCTTCCTTGGCTGTAAATGTAGATGACTGATGGAAGAGTGGGGTTGTATGTAAAGGTGATAAGCTGCCTGTAGTTTGTATTTAATCAACTTTTAATATGTGCATTCAAGTCATGTCTGGGGTCACTAGATAGTGATGTCCAGAATGTTGACAGATATGACAAAATCCAAGAAACTGGTTGTAAAGATAGTAGTAGTTGTGCTTAGCAACAGTTGACAATGCCAGAGAGAAGAAGAAATCAAGTGCTTACAAGCTTTTCAAGTTCATAGTTGTCATGCAGTACCACACTGCTTTGATTTGTGGCTCACACTGTAATCTGCAATAGGTGGCCACAGATGATAATGTTTCAAAGACCGTAAATACCTTGTGAAATCAAGCTGATGTGTAAATTACCTAGTGAAATCAAGGTGATGATATTGATATTTGGTTTGATTGTGATAGGATGATCTTATCAGATTGAGAAAGTGATCGTCAGCATCACTATTCCTTTTTATGTCTTTTGTGCTCCTATGTTTTGCATGTCAATGCCATGAAGGCTCCATGCAGCATCTCACGAATGCTTTTCACTGCTATTTATACAGTCATCGCATCAGATAAGAATGTCACACACTCTCGTCTGTTGTTGGGGATTGCGTTTAGAGGATTCTATAAAAAAAAATTTAACGAATACTGGTTAGACTCTTTTCATCTCAGTAACATGAGCGGCCTGAATTGGCTGGCAAAATCTGTAGCATGGTCACTGTCACAAGTGAAATTTGTTAGCCACTCCTAAACTTATTACGCACTGAAGAAAAAAAGAGTTGCGGAACCTGCTTTGGTAGCATATACCAAGCTGACATCACTGTGACTCTGGCAGCAAACTAATATCACCTAGAACTTCAGTTATAGTATATAGACTACTGGAGGTTAATATTAATAAACAGCACTGCAGTCTGGGCATTGTTTTCTTCAATCTTTCAATTTAGGGCACAGTCCAAGGATGAGCACAGCACTTTACTAGTAGCAATTATCAGTTGAAATGTTATCATTCTGATAAGTGGGTAATACTTGTCAAACACTTCACAATAGTCGTGTTAAAACAGCTACATAATGGGATGATTTCAAAAAGGGAAATCTTTAATTGTTATTGCTGTGGGAAAGAAAGATAAAGTCCAGTATCAATTTAATGTGCAAAGTAATGGCAATCAGAAGATGGCATTTTGTCCTAAAAGGTTACATGCCCTCACTTATTCAGTTATTGGCTGAATGAACTTTCTCTGTGAGTGTGTGTGTGTGTGTGTGTGTGTGTGTGTGTGTGTGTGTGTGTGTGTGTGTGTGTGTGTGTAAATATGAAATGTTATGTATTACTCTCAGCCTAAGCAGAGCTTTCTGACCTGACATCTCCCAGCCCCAGTGACATCAGTTAGCTTTCCATCAGTGGAAGCCTGTCAGTTTAGGCAAACTGTTCAGAAACTGTATATTATGTTTGTTTTATGTCCTTTCCTAATGTTTCTGTACCCATTCACACTTTTCTGGCATGCATTTTATTAACTCCTATGTGTTTGTTTGCATGTGATGTGAACTGGCGAATACCAAATGAAGAGAACTTCTAAAACAGCTCTGTTTGAAATGACTAAGAATGGCTAACTTCAGATAATTTGAATAGGCTTCATTTCCATAATGATTAGGTTACAAGATATAACTGATAACACAATCTTTCACACATGCAATGCATTCACACACAATGTTTTATGTAAATTATGAAAATGTTTGTATCTCGTAGAATCAGTAATAAACTTTACTAAACACTCACACACACACACACACACACACACACACACACACACACACACACACACACACACACACACACACACACACACACACACACACACACACACACATGCATCTCTCTCTCTCTCTCTCTCTCTCTCTCTCTCTCTCTCTCTCTCTCTCTCTCTCTCTCTCTCTCTCTCTCTCTCTCTCTCTCATCAAAATTTCAATTCAGATCAATAGTAATCAACATTTAACTTAGAAATACTAAATGATGAGTAAAGGGAAGGTGATTAGGTACTCCCTTGCTATTTCCTTCTTGTATAATGTACTGCTTTGTTCAAGCAAAACCGAAATAATTTAGTGGGGGTGTGAAAGTAAGTAAGTTTACACTAAGGTGTCAGATGACATCTTTGGGGATGATCTATGTAAATAGTTCTAAAACTATAAAAACAAAAGCCATGAAAATTTACGTAATTGCAGAAAATACATTAAACCAGGACACATTTAGGAACTTCAGAGGACATGTAGGAGATTGTGGTGAAAGCTTGGAAGTGTCTGAAGTTGTTCATCTATCAGCGAAACAGCAATGAGTTAGGGCTGTAGAATGTGCTCAGCTGTCAGCTCTGTGCTGGTTTTGGCCAGTAGGCTCTGCAGTCATGAAATACAGATATAATTATTTGCATTTGATCTCAAATGCTGTAATATGATCTGTTTGAATAAGTAAAATTTATTTGTGATATATTCTGCTCCTATTTATCAAGAAATCACTGGATCCTGAGTAATGACATTTAGAGTAAAACAGCACTGATCTTCCAACTGAATACCCAAAACATGACAGGTTAGGAAGGTTATTAAGCCAGTAACTATATAAGAGCTGAAGTAAATAAACCATGCTGCTGTTTCGTGTGATTTAAGGAATGCATTCTCAGTGGGATGCTGTCGGTGGATGGCAAGAAGGTTCTGCACATGGACCGGAACAAGTATTATGGTGGAGAAAGTGCCTCCTTAACTCCTTTGGGGGATGTAAGTATTAACTGCGCTTATTTATGCATTTATTGATGTTGGAAATTTGAGATGAGTTTTTATCATTTATTGGAAAGTATCTCTTGAGTGAACTTGTATTACTTTAGCTATCAATGTCAATACTTGAAACATAATTAAGTGTTCAGTTATGTACATATATGAAATCTTTTTTTTTTCCTTCTGTGCTGCTTCAGTGGTGTTATCCCCCACAGCTCGTCCCAGTTCCCAACCCCTAGTTACATCTGGGTTAACGCTGCCACAGCCTCAGCACAGCACCGGCAATCCACAGGGAGCAGTCATGTTAAGTCATCATGAGGCAACCCACCAGAGGAGACACAGCAATGCTGCCAAGTCACTAGGGTGGTGTTTAGTGTGCCTTATCAGATCCAACATACACAGGACACCTTATACAAAGCCCACTGCTCAGGGCAGTAATTGCTTGGTCATGGAACCAGTTGTGTGAATGTCCCCTTTCAGAGGGTGCCACATGTTCATCTAACGATAGTCTCTATGATCTTGCTGATACCGGTGACCTTGTAGAACTCACAAAGGGCATAGACAAGGAGAGGAAAGCAAAACTGAGATCACCATGAGAGCATGGCTTAAAGGGCCTCAAGACTTGAGACTGTTATTGCTAATCAGTGAGTGTGAGAATTATGAAGATGATGCTTAGGAGTTCTTTTGGGTCATAAATTGCATGACAAGGCTGTACTCTACACATACTTTCATAACATATTCTGGCAATCAGCAAGGCTCCAGAGATACAGGCACTCTCGGAGGCACATCTGCTAGGTGAATAAAACTCTACTGAGCAGTTCAGTCCTGCAAATTGAGCACAAAGAAAATGAAACTCTGGGTAGGAGATGGTTGGGGAAGAAAAATGCCATAAGTTAATGGTTTTGTTGGGAATGAAACCTACTACTTCCCACCAAGGACTCTGCTGTGTTGACCTCTGCCCATTGGTGGCTAATTAATCATAGCATTGTTGTAACTGTTCTGCCCTTCATCTACTTTGAATGATGTGCGTAGTTCCTCATGTGATTGTTTCTCAACGAATACTGAAATATCTAGCTTTGAATCACATGATTATAATATTTTCTAATTTTATGAATTTGTGTTTCAATATAGTTTTCCCTTTCTTGTGGTTTACTTCCAGGTTTTTGAGAAATTTTGCAAATGCAAAAGCAAGGGAAAAGATTATGGACGTGAGCGTGATTGGAATGTGGACTTGATCCCCAAGTTCCTGATGGCCAATGGTAAGTAGTTTGTCTTCTTTGTGTGTCTGTCTGTCCTTCTATAAGTAGTTTGGCTTCATTGGGTGTCTGTCTGTTCTTCTATACAATATTCTTGTTCAGTGTCACTTTTCTTAACTCCAGTCTCTCATTTTATCTTGCTGCTTTGTCTGTTACTGTTTGTCTGTGTTCATTTCATGGTTCATTTTCCCCCAAGCCTTCTAAGGGTCTGTCTGGTTGTGGGCCACAGATCCGTCTGGCTGTGGCCTTAATATCAATAGTCCAGAGAGAGCTATCGGTATTGGGTCATCAAGAGGCAGCCCAAAAGAGGACACACTGAACCTACTGCAGAGTCAGTTTAGTGGTTGGCAGTGGTGACTTCTTTGATCCAGCTTACGCAGAACACCAGCTCTTTGCTGATGACAGTGATCACTTAGTCTCATGCGAAACAAGAGCTCTTCCTGAATCTCATGTGTTCCATGATATTATACAGTTTCCCTCCAGATTTGGTGCAAATTTTGACTGACATGTTTTTTATTTTTGCTGAAATGGTCATAAGAGAAAAAACATGTAATTTAACTCTGATATTTTTTAAAGGCACTGGTTTGACACAAATTTACGTACTAGTTTTCTGTACAAGCTCAATTACTTCTGTTTGCAGTTGGAGATACGAGGTTTGGGAGTCTCAGTGGAAAGAAAATATAAGAACTAACGATATATGTATCTCCGAAAACCTCAAATTTGAGTTACGAGGCTTTTGAATTACAAGAATACTATGAACTAAAAAAGAGACAGATTTTATGAATGACATTGAACAACTTGAGTCATTAATCCAAGAAAAGTAACTGTTCTTTGTTTGTTAGTTGTATCTTTTACTGGAATGTGATAGGAACAGCAGGTACGCTGTACGACTTGAATCTTTTTTTTTTTTTTAAGTATCTTAAGTATGATCAGGTTTGCCCTCTGCTACTTGCCCAAAGTGGTTAGGTTTTGATGCAGTAGCTCTCCAAAGTCATTTATCTCAACATCTGTGGTCTTGCAATCAGAGACCATGCTACTGTTGTGACATCTCTGCACTACGCAGACCAGTCTTCCTATGATCTCGTCCTGTTTGTGCATGTTGGAAAGTACTGTCCATGCAGGTCATGAGCAAAAGTCATGGGATTTCAACAGAAGTCTTCAAGGACTGGAACTCTCAGAATTATGATTTAAGTCATGGAAAGTCATGAAATTGAAAATAAAATCTGCAGGAAAACAAAAATAAGTGGTGTGTGCAATTGCGTTTCAGTGTGAAAGTAGATTAAGTGAAAATTTAGCCTGGTACTGGCATTACTGAAACTGCCGTTTTGTTAAAAGAATACATTTTGTGTATGAAAATGGTTATTTTGTGGAAATGTAGTTTTTTCAAAATGGAACAAAGTAGTCATGGAAACATGGAGTATTTTACTTGTCAGCCTCTATGATATTGAAAGTTGCTCCGAAGAAAACAGCTTGCGAGGATAAAACAAATACTGGAGAGTTCATGTGAACCATGAAATATGTTGAGGATGTCATATGGGCATAGGGGTAGTGTCACTGATGGCAAAATGTGGATAAGCCGTGTAAAAATACAGACATATTTGGATGATTGGTATGCTTTTCCATGAAACCAAGGGGGCCAGAATAGTTTCAGCTGGTAGAGTGCCGGACTCGGAATCTTGGTGATCCTGGGGTTGTGGGTTCGAATCTCTGCCGGGATGTTTCCGTACAAAGGATTTTTCCCTCGGATTAACATTGGTTCTGACTCCATTTCCCGCAGAATCCTTCAAATGAGACTGAGGTTCCATGTGAACACACGTATAATGTCTTGCACGCAGGTAAAATCCCATCACCAACTTTCAGAAGAGAAGGCCAGTTTGGCCATTGGTATGGATGACATGTTACACATAGCATGCACCCTGCGTGAGAAATTGAAAGAATGAAGGAAATTGAGTGAATGATAGTGACTGGATGACATGGGAAATGACTGAATGAAGCGCGGGCAGGCAGCTCTGCAGTCGGCGCTACCCAGTTTGGCAGCCCATTGTGTACACAAGAGCGTGGGTTGTCAGCACCTAGAACCTTTGGCAAGGCACTTTAAAAACACTTTGTTAGTGTTATTATGACTGTTATTAAAGAAATTCTGCAGACTTTCAAAATAGCCCTGATATACTGCTGCTGTCAGATAAATGAATGTGGCCATGTGCAGGTCAGCTGGTGAAACTGCTGGTGCACACAGGTGTGACTCGCTACCTTGAGTTCAAATCTGTGGAAGGCAGTTACGTGTACCAAAGCAAGAAGATCCATAAGGTGCCAGCGGATGAGAAGGAGGCCCTTGGAACATGTAGGTCATTTTCTGAATGTATGTCGTATGTTTTGAAGATAGATGTGTTTCTAAACAGTCGAATATTATCTGCATAATCAGTGTGAAAGATGACATTGCTTGTACTTATCTCATTAGCCTCGGCATAGACAAACCCTCATAAACCAGACTATCATTTGCATTTGCAGTCCATTGTGCCCCTATGATGATGCGAAGACCTCTTTCATTACAAATTATGTAAATGCCTAGAAAAACTGCACCAGTAATTTCATCTTTCCTGCTCTCTTATATCTTTTTATTGCTTGTTTGTTTATGTTGTTTTTGTTTCTTTTTCTGCTTTTGTACTCTTTTGGGCCTGTAGTCAAATGTATAAGCATTTGCCTGTTGAGCTGATGGTTGTGAGCTTGAACCACTCATACTGTCAGATATGTTTAGCTTGAAAACCTCTCTCAGTCAATCCGGTAGCAAACGTGGGTCGCTGATTTAGTTCAAGGAAGGTTAGAGGCGGTATAAGGAGGAGGATGGCCTCTGCCCTCCATTGTTCAGTACCCTAAATACGGTGAATCTCGGACAGTCAGTTGCCCCTGTGGCCAAGAGGTTGCAGAACTTTTACCTCAACCTCTCCTGTCTTTATTACTCAAATCTTACACACTTTTTCTGCGGTCAGCAGTTGTAGCATTGCAATTTTTTCTTTATTGTTATCTTGTGACTTAAAATATGTAAATGGTACATAGTGTTTAGTGTTGACATTTAGTGTTGACATTAACTACCCATTCTACAGTATCCATTGACCTGTTTAGGTTTTTAGCACCTTTTTTGTTGTTGTTGCATTTAAATGCTTTTCGTTATAGTCTTGCCTGTCTGTAGATTGTCGTTAGTTTAGCAACCATGCGATGTATTGATGTCAATGTGTAGATATTGTCTTTGAAGTTTTTGTCTTTTTCAAAAGGGTCTCCCCCTCCCCCTTACATCCCATGCAGCCCCCCCCCACTCCCTCCCTCCATGTAATGACAGACTAGAACAGGCCATGTGCAGTCAGTGGGCTAAAATAATTGAAAATAAAGATTAAATGTGATCAGACATAAGCAGTAAGTTCTTTAATATCAACGTAAAACACCTGTGCCACAGACGTTGACATTGGGCTGAGGTGATACATATGAACTGCTGTTGATCCTGACCTTTTTGTTTATTTGTGTACAAATCATCGTGTTCATTGTATGGTTTTAACAAATAAACAGTGGAAGTGGTAGAAGTTATCATTGAAACATGGTCGCCATTTTGGAATGGAAGCAAACCACAGACCGTACAGATCATCATTTCCTGATCAAGGGAAGTGATTCTCTTTAGATTTTTGCATGCAGAATAGTTGGGGAAAGGTAACCCGAATAGATCACCGTTCTGATTTGTCTACACCATGCTCTCAATGTTTCAGACATGTTTGACCAGTATTGACTTGGTGTGTCAAGCTGATTCATGTGGGGGCACTATACCGTTTTCAACACCAGTAAAGACACCTGTTGGTAGGGCTTTGTGACAAACAGACCTGAAGGCCTGTGATTTGATCCTGGCTTTATGCACAAAGCCTCTGATGGCTGGTACTTCACAAAAGATGTTCCCCTTTGATTGTGTGTCACTGTCAGTGCTAGAGACAAAGAGGACTACAAAAGGGGATGCCACTTTCAGTTTGCAGAGAGTGGCTTAGGTGTTCAAAGTACACATTCCTTTCTCAGATGATGTGGCAGGATGTGTGTGTGTGTATTTAAAGAATGTATGAATACACTCTCATGTTAAAGTGTTGCAGCTTGTTTTTAGCCCAATTTCCCAGTAAATCAAGTGTTCTTATATCTGTTGTAGCACTGATGGGGATGATTGAAAAGAAGAGGTTCCGTGACTTCCTACAGTTTGTGCAAGAATATGATGAGAGTAAGCCCGAATCCACGAGAAGGCAAAAGGTACAGCTGCACAGTTATATGAAGAATTCAAGGTGGAGAAGCCTACACAAGACTTTACTGGACATGCCCTGGCTCTGTACCTGAATGATGAGTGAGTATCAAGATGCCAAAGTGAGCGTTTTTCGTGCGCACTTTTTTTTTTTCATTTGTTTTCACTTATTCCTTCTCAGTTAAGGAAAAACCAATATTTTTAGCATTGAAAATCCTTCATATAAATAATACTCGGAAAAAAAAGGATGTAAAGGTTGTTTTTTTTTTTTGGGGATGGGTTGTTAAACAGGAAAGAAAAATTAAAGAAGCTGGATAGAGTCCAAAGTTACTAGTGGTCAGCAAAATTATACTGTTTATTTGAAGCACTCGCATACTAGTATCGCCTGGTCTGCTTACTCTGGTACATAAAAAGCAGTGTGGTTAAGACTTGAGGGGCCACCTTGTTGAAGATTTTTAATGTGTCATGGAAGGTGATAATGATGATAATAATAATAATAATAATAATAATAATGATAATAACATACAATTGTAATAACAATAAGAATGTACATTTATTCAGTGCATTATTTAGATTATTTTCTCAAAGCGCTTTACAAAAGGAACACAGAAAAATAACCCTCACAAGTCAACATTTCTGGCTTCTCCCCTGCACACACACTTATGTAGGCTGACACCACACATGCACTCACATTCACATTAATACACATGCACATATGCCCGTGCATAGAAATCTGTGGTTACGATTGGCAGCTCAAATTGGACATGCTAAAACATGTAAGTTTTAAAGCCAGATTTATAGGTACTGTATTTGACCAAAGCATTATTCAGAGCTGCAGGCAGTGTATCCCAGACTAAGACAGCTTGTTAAGAAATTTTTTTTAAGAAATTTTTTTCAATTGCAAACAACATATTACTTGAAAATAGAGAATGTAATTAGAGAAAGAGAGACCATATCATCTGTGTGTTTCTGTTTTGAGGGAAAGGGTAGGTTCTCTCTTTCACCCAGTAAGATATACCTATGAGAATTACTTCGGGGGGTAATTTTTACTATCCTTCACAAGTAAAATAGTACAGTTATATTTTTGTCTTTGATATGGTTTATATATTTTGTCAGTGAATCAAGTGTGTGTGTGTGTGTGTATGCGCGCGCGCACACATTCTGTGACAGTTACATGGAACGTCCTGCTAAAGAGCTGATAAATCGATGCAAGCTGTACAGTGACTCTCTGAGCCGCTATGGAAAATCACCTTACCTCTACCCTCTCTATGGACTGGGAGAGCTACCCCAGGATTCGCCAGGTGAGGCTTACCTCATCACTTTGAAATCTAAGAATTACAGAGTGATTCCCTCTGTTACTTTTCATTTCTGTAAAGAATACCAAAAATGGACACTTCTCTTTAAATTTCAACTTTCTGTACAAAATTTGATCGGTACAGACTGCAATAAGCTAAGGTATAGTGGGATTAAAATGGGTCTGTTAATTCAAATGACTTTAGTATTTTCATTTATGGACAGATTGTTAAGAAAATCAGCAAGAATCCTGTCAGCTTTTTGTTTTTAAAAGTTGTTTGCGCTGGTACTGTGTTTTCAGTAATCAGTTTATAAAACAAATAAGTTACAGATGTGTATCAATAAAGATGAAAAAAGAATGCGCTGTTGCTTGTGGGCTATAAGCCTTATGCATTCATGCATTTATTCATATCGTTTTTAAACCAGCGGATCAGGAGGAGTCATACCTTGGCTGTCACCAACCTCCTTACTGTTTGTTACAAGCATAATCATTAAAAGTCACAAAAACACAAAGCATGCCATGTACACTGACCTGTATGTAGTTTATATCATGTAAAGAAGATATGGGAGCAAATCACAGGTGCATGAAATTATCACGGAACTTCAGCAGAGTATTCTCTTGATCAGTGTCAAAAGAAGAAAAGACTTCATTAAATACTATGGCAGCATCTAAGTTGACAAAGATATAAAAAGGTAATTTTCTCCCCCCCCCCCCCCCCCCCCCCCCCCCCCTTCCTATTTGGAAAATCAGTATTTTGGGGTTAGTGTTTTTTAGTTCAAGATATCGCATCTGACTTGCTTGCAAGGTGTTCACCAGAATATGAAACTGTGGTGTGTAACCATACTGAAAAAAAATAATGAATTCATCCAGTGTGAATGAACTTCCGGTATGCAAATGGCTGATAGCAGCAACTTCTGTAGTATGATACGTCAGTTATTTTTCAAGGCAAACTTCCCCAGAACCAAAAAAAAAATGGATTAGCGGGGAGGAGGAAGGGACTATGTGTTGAACTAACAACACCCAAAACCAAAAAATACTAATTTTCCAAATAGGGAGGAGGAGGACTTACCTATTCCTTGGCTACGTGTTGTTAGTTCAAGATAGCCAACTCCTGAAAAGGAGGTGGATAATCCTAATAAAACATAATCCTAATAATCGTAATAAAAAAAAAAAGCAAATCAGTGAAATAATTTGAAAATTGACAAAATCCCTCTACATTTTTTGTTTTTGTTTTTGTTTGACACAAGTCCAAATCGACCCCTGTCTAAGTTAGATTATTGGAGGGTTAATGACGAACCCCTTAACTACCCCCCCCCCCCCCCCTTTCCTTTTTTTTCTGTTAATAACCCATTCTCAAAGGATAGAAAAAGGGAAACCTAAGAGCAAAAATAGGAGTTGACCAAACCACCTACCAAAAACACCAAAAGAACATCACGAAAAAAAACATATTCACACATTCAGCATGGTAAAGACAAGGGCTGACAACACAACGCCTCTGTGCAGCCCTGGTACCTCAGGTAGAAGTATCCAAATGTCGATGCTGAGGACCATTTAACAGCTTTCAACACCTCCACATATGGCTTTCCTCTATGCAAGCAAGGCCATAGATGCAGCCATAGTCCTGAGTTTGTTAGCTGGTCTGGTCTTATCTAGGGAGAGCCAGGAGCAGCCAGTGCTCTCCCAGGTCCCCCCCCCCCCCCCCCCCCCCAAACATTGTCCATCCCTTTTTTTAGTCCTATGCGCCCTTGTGGGGTTACACTCTGCCGCCTGTAATTGCCCTGCATACCATTTGTAGGCAGATTCATTTGTCTTTAATCCAGAGGCTGATAGTACCAGGCTTGGCCCAAACTTTGGGTTGATGAGCGACAGAACTAAAACTTCCCCACCAACCCACAAGCTCTTAGTCTTTTGAAGGTACACATTCAAAGCATGCACCAGGCACAGTTCAAGCCTTTCAGGCAAAGGGCGCAAAGTCACTATCTGAGCACCGGATTCAGGAAGTTTGTTCTTGACCACAAAAACCCGGAAAAGTCATAAGAGTAACTGAGCTGTCTACATTATGGCACAACAGTCATTATCTGCTGAAAGAGCATGGGCCTCTCCTACTCTGAGAACTGAAGCCAAGAAATCACACAAATGAGAAGACAAATGGAGGGGGTTTAACCCCTTCAACAAACACCACATCTCAAAAACAATAAGCTTAGTCTTATAAAGTCCTACTGTTGATGAGTGACGAGAGGAGAGGAACCTGTCCACCACAGTTCTCGAGTATCCTCTCGCCAGGAGAGACCTCCTTGCAGCTAAAAGGCATGAAGGTGGAGTCCAGGGAGATCCTGATGAAGAAGGTCCAATCCTGGCTGAGCTGGCAGGTCTGGACCAAGACGAAGCTGAAGAGGGGCCTCTAGGAGGAGCAGCTACAGAGTCGACATTCATGGGTGATGCCACTGTCGAGGAGCCGCCAGAGCCATCAGAGAGTGGACCCTGCTGTCCAACACCACCGACGATAGAGATAGAGGCTGAAGAGCATTGGATTTCCTCAGCAGCAGCAGGCTCTAATCCATAGACGTAGAAAGAGCCAGCCATCCCTGCAAACCACACACAAGGCCTGAGCCAAAGATGCCAGGTCCAAGAGCTGTTGGTCAGAAAGTCCATCTCTGGAAGCCAACAGGTCGATGACAGTACTCAGCAGAGGAAGGAAACTGAAGATGAGTGAGCTGAAGCCCGACCGTCTCTGAAGCTCCAAGAAGTGTGAGAAGTAGAGAAACATCCGTTTGAGGAAGATTCACTCCCAGAAGACCCATCTGGGAAATCCTTGAAAAGTCCATTCAGGCTCCTTGATCCGAAGGGAGGTAACACCGGAGAGATGACCTTTAATCTGCCAAAGGCAGAAAACCGGCCTGCAAGGGTGTTAAGCTGGCTATCTGTAGCTGAAAACGTTGTGGCATGTCCTCCGCTTGGCAGGAACACAGCCGCTGAGACATCAAAAGCTCAGGATGTCGCCAGACCAGTGCTGCCGACAAAGCACTCACTGACGATGGTGTGAAATCCGATGCATAGGTCCTGACAAGGTTCCATACCGACAAAACAGCTTCTCTAGCTGACAAAACTGAATCTTTCTGGACGTCCTCAACGTGCTGGAGTGACTGCAGCTGAGACTGCTCAGCAGCTCCCGGCAGCAACACATTGTCTATTGAATTGCCACAAGTTTATTCAAGATGGCGCTAAAGTGATTGGTCTGGTTGAATATCTGCCGGGGCAGACTCACGAGCCACTGCACTTGAAAACGTCCTGAAGCCCAGAATTGTGGGCGTCTGGCGGCGAATTCATCCCAGAGACTACTGACACTGCATTGTCCTCCATCGTTAAAAAAAACAGCACAAACAACAGTTGAGCCACAGCAAGCGAAACTCATGTTCTTGCATGCACGCCAGAAAAATAACTGACATATCATACTGCAGAAGTTGCTGCTATCGGTCATTTGCATAGGGGAAGTTCATTCTCATTGGATGAATTCATTATGTTTTTCAGTTTGGTTGCACACCATAGTTTCATATTCTGGCAAACACCTTGCAAGCAAGTCAGATGCGGCTATCTTGAACTAACAATATGTAGCCAAGATATAAGTAGAGTTGTCTTTATCAAAAAAACAAAAACAAAAAGAAATAATCTGTTGGGCAAAGGGGGGTAAATCAGCAGTAAGCAAGTGTTGAATATTATTACTGTTGTAGTTCCAGTCTTTTTCCTTACTCTACATGTTCAGTATAGTATTGTTAAGGCTTGCCTGTGTCTATCTAGCACTGTGTACTAACAAGTTCATTATTGTTTCTATGAGTAATATTTGATTGTCAGTTACCCATTGCAAATTTCATGGACATCATGTGACCCTGTAGAATAATTCACACAAAGTATACATATACCTCCTTTGTAAACACACAAAGCAGAATAGAACACACTGTAATAAAATCTTTATGCAGCCTAAAATGCACGTTAAACGACTACTCACAACTGATGTACACTGAGTCAGTCATATATCTAGGTTTTTATGTGCCTTTGTTAAATGTAAATTAAGTAGAACCAAATAAACCATATTAGAATATTTTTGCAGCAAAAATTTGTGTTCACTGACTTGTCACAAATAACCTGTACCAACACAGTTTTTTGCGTGTTTGTTAATTATGAATTACTTTTAAAAAAGTAATTTTAAACGTATCTTTGATTTAAGGAATTGAATAATTGCATTTCTGTGTTGGAGAAGAAAAATTGGGGCAAAAACGAGAGAAAGAAAGAGTAAGTGGTACAGGTGTGCAGGAATTTTGAAAGGTTACTACATTTAACTAGTGTACTTCTGTTCATTTTTTTCTCGTTTTCTTGCAACTTTAAGTACATAGCCTTTTTCTTTCTGTTAACTTGTGTACTTTTGTTCATTTTTTTCTCGTTTTCTTGCAACTTTAATACATAATCTTTTTCTCTAATAATCTAAATTATGCAAGATGAATTTTGGCTGAACTTAACTCAAGTAATAACATAATCTTTTTCTTCTCTCTCTTTTTTTTTTTTTTTTTTTTTTTTTTTTTGATAATCTGAATTATGCAAGATGAATTGTGGCTGAACTAAACCCAAGCAATATTATTCATTCCTTGACAAGCTTTATTTGAAGTAAGTGGATACTTCATGGGTGAAGCAAATTGTGTGCAGGCTAAGTGCCATCTATGGAGGGACTTACATGCTGGACAAGCCTGGCTGTGAAATAGTCTACGAAGGAGGCAAAGCAGTTGGAGTGAAAGATCAAGAGGGATTAGTAGCCAAGTGTGATGCCGTGGTGTGTGACCCGTCCTATGCTCCAGACAAGTGCAAAAAGTCTGGACAGGTAGTATCTTGATGTTTCAATTTATTGATGTTTCCTGTGCTTTTCTTTCTTATTCTGTTTCGTTACAGTATATTGACATAGGAGATTACTTTAATGCTCACATCACCAGACTCGCATAAAAGCAAATAAAAGGCATGCCACTGACCATGCGTTAATGAGAGCAACTAGGGGGCTGGACTTTCAGTGTCCATGCTTACTCTGGTTACAAGAGAAAAAATTGACATTGTTGAACATCAGTGTCCGGTGATCCACATTCTTACAAGTAGTAGTCACTCATGGTTTTTGACCACCGTCTCCTTCACCCTCACCCCCACCCCATGAAATCACAGTCAAGCACTTCAGGCAGGCAGTCCCTCGCTACGTTTACTATGGAAAAGGTTTGTACAGTGATGAGTGAGGAACTGTAAAAAAAAAGTTAAAAAATTCAGAGGAACAACATTTTTATTCCAGTGATTTGAAAGTGGGGGAACTATTATTGGATGAGTATGAACAAAGCAAGACTGAATGTGAAAGTTAACAGTTGATCTCATTAAAGAGGGAGAGGGGAGATGGTTTGACTCAACCACTGTGACTGTGGGCAGTTGACAGTGATTGTGACAGCATTGAAAGTGTCTGTGCTGTGAAAAAATTAAGCGACCAAGGCCAGGTCATGGAGGATAGAAAGTAATGTTCAAAACAGAGATGAAGACCTGTCAGCATGGCTGCACAGCCACAGGGCCAGAGGAGGCATTGCCTTGTGACTAGAGTTCGAGGCATTCAGCAATTGCTAGCGTGCCAGAAACAGATGTGGTGAGGTCAGTGGATTCTCACATTGAGTAGAAGGACATTCAAGGAAATGACGATTTTTTTTGTTACTGGTTTCAACTGTGGATGTGGAGGGGTGGGGTGGAGGGATTCTCTGTGTGTGGCTGTGAGAAAGTTTGGGTTTTGTGATTCTGTGTGTATTCACCTCCAAAGTGTGAAGATTGAAACATCATCAAATGCTTTCTTGAAAACGATATCTATACAGGTTTAAAGCAAGTGTATCATGTAAGCATATTTCCATAAGTATGTGACTGCTTTCAGGTGGTGCGTGCCATTTGCATCTAAAGCATCCAGTGCCAGACACGAACAATGCAACGTCGGTGCAGATTATCCTTCCTCAGGGGCAGCTCGACAGGAAAGATGGTGAGTTTTCTTCTCTTTCCTCTTCTTTTCTGCCCTCAGTCAGAACCCTAGGTTTACTATTAGTGATATTTTTGGAAAGGTGACCATTTTAATCCTATGTTAATGGTACATTTTGTTTTCAGGGAATGATATCCACATGTATGTTTACAAACTCATGCAGGGTGTGGAAAGATGGATGCAGTGATGCTTGCTGTCCTAGAATGATCATAAGTGTTACGAAAAAAATCGTAAAAGTCGATGACCATTCTGGTTACAGATCATATGTTACAGCAGGAAAAAAAACCCACCCTGAAAACAAATGGGAGCACCTTGCTTTTAAAGATGGACAGACCTGACAGCAGATGGGAATTTATAACTCAAACACAGTGTACATGAGTATTAGTCGGTTGAAAGTTAAGAACCTGGATTTGGATCTGGATAACAGCGGAATAGACCGCACTGTGGCATGACATCAGCAACAAAAAAGGGAAAGCACTCAACAGATGGCTAGCTGTGAGTAGCCATCAGAATATGTTAGACTGATTGAGATGTAGGTTAGCGAATCCCACCATTAAAAAAAAAAAAAAAAAAAAGAAAAATGGGAAAAAAAATCTGTTACTATACAATGAATAGAAGTCAAATTTATAACAAGGACAGAAAGGGAAACACTTTTTTTGCACACTTTCTACAATTTCTCCTCCCAGTGATATTTTTTCATCAGACATGGTGGCCATGATGATGCAAGTGTGCGAACATGCATACATTGCACATCTGAACAGCATCACTAGTGCTGATTTACATACCTGTTCTTAATGGAAAGATTTTAGCGTAGGCATGGGTGAGGGTGATATCTGCTCACCATTTTACTGCAAGTAACTATGAAATGTACTTGAAGACATTGGCGAAGGCACTCAAATTTCTACAGGTTCCCTAGCAGCTCAGGAAGCCAGACTGAATGAAACATGTTTGTGATGTCAAGGAAGCAAATGACTACGAGATTTTAACAGACATACATCACGAGGAAATGACTGGAATGCATAACGAGTCATTTCCATCCATTCTTCTTACAATATGACATTGTAGACTGCAAGATTAGCTGCCTGATTACCTGTGCCCAGGTCTTCTCTTCTTCAGTTGGAAAGCTGTTGGTTTGCTAGTAGTCTCAGAGACTGAACACAGCAGCTTCTTTGCATTGACGTCTCTGCACACTGGCTGCAGGTTTTGTGATTCTGGCCCTGGTTAGGTTTAAATGACTCTCCTGGTCAGTACCTAGGTCAGCAACTGACAGCTCCACGCTCTCACATGAAGGGCCTTTAAAGTCTTTTATCATGCTTTTTGCACTGCATTTTTTTTTTGTGTTGATGTTTTTTGTTGTTGTTCGTTGGTGGTAATTTTTTTTTAATGTGTTTTATGCATAATTTGCTTCATGAGCAATGTGGTCAGCTTTTCTTTTTCTGAAGAAATGTTGGTTTTTGTTTGTTTTTTTTTGTTTTTTAATGTAGATTTTGCTATAATATGATGCAAGATAATTTATTCTCAAGTCCTCTGTCTCTGCAAATCGCAGTTTGCAGCTAGATGAAAAAGGAGGGGGGAGACGGGGGACACCGTCAGTGAGAACAAAAATTGAGGAAGAAGAAAACAAAAAGTGGCAATTAAATCCACTGAGCTCTGGTTGCATTTTTAGTGAGCTAGCAAAAGGCACTAACATTAAGAAATCTCAAGGAATGTTTTCACAAGAGCAGAAAACTGATATTTTGTCTGCACACTTTTAGGCTAAATAATGCCTTGCTCTAGTGTAGTGTATCGGCAAGATGCTGCAAAATGAACAAAAGCTGTATGAACAAATGGCTGTGTTTGTGCTGGAATTCAGAAGTGAACTGTATACCACTCAGTTCTCAGATTTGTATCAGAAAGCAAATTTCAAATTTTTTTTATGCCTGCCAGGCTCCCCTCTGGAGTTTCAGTGATTTTTGCTTTTTCTTAGTCCCCTCCTTGAGGAGGTATCACAAGTAAAATAATTGGTGATTCCCAAGCCATGCTAAATATGACATCATTTTAACCAAGTGGCAGAAACTTTGTCAGAACTATTTTTTCACAAAAACACAATAATTAAAGAACATGCTTGATTGCCAAAATCTTAAAGGCTCTTTCTGTAAATGTTGATGAAAAGACAAGATCTGTGATTTAAATGCTGCATTCAGTACTGCAACATCTGCTAAGGTGAGGTCACTGGGGTTAGAATTAGATGAATGCGTATAGAGTTTAGGGAATGAGTAGAGGCCTCGCGGATGAGACTTCTGGTCAGTACATGGAAGTGAATCAGTGGAGTTTTCTGGAAGCTTAACTTACAAAATGCCAAAAGAAAAAACTATGAAAACATTTACGCTTATTCAGCAAATGGCAGAACTTTGCAGACAGTTTACCTCCTTCTACCTCTCCCCAAGACCTCTTTTTTGGATGTGATTTTCAGTGATAAATGATTTTTAACAATCGTTTGCTGCAAGTTTTGTCCCACTGTGGAATGGAGTTTTTAGCAGGCTGAGGAACTCTCCTGGGATCCGAGGATCCCCAAGGTTTTTCAAACTGACTTCCGAGAAAAAGAAACCGGGTCTGAGAGGAAAAAAGTCCCACCGAGAAAAAAAAAACTTGCGAAGGACTTGATCACTCCGAGTCCATTATCATTCCGTATCCAGTATTTCCAGTCCAGGTTTTCATCATACTATTTTCAAAGCAGTGCCGCCCACAGTTGTGAGGGTATTTCCATGTGCTTTATAAAACTATTGCCGAGGCAGGCGCATGAATTTGTGAACGCGATTTTTGCAGCCATTTTCTGCATGTTTCAGAAGAGTAACGCTTCAGAAGAGTCTACGATCGGTGAAACACTGTGTATATCATACATCATAAATTGTGGCGAGATGGTTAACGAAGGATCAGTCTAAAGCACTATTGTCAGGCTTTCATTGACCTTTATAGAGTCCTCCTTTAGTGCCATGGGGAGACCTAATGAATGACTGGACAGGACACATGCTTGATGAAACTTACAAGTCACTTCAAACAGTCAGATACAGCTTGAAAGCAAGGAACCTGACAGCTATAGAGGCATTTTCCAAGAAGGACCCAATCAGAGAGCCTGAAAACAAATCTGACTGACCATATGCAGAATGCCTGCAAGGGCAGGCAGGAAAGACAGAAGGGCAACCAAGCAGCTGTAGCTGAGAAACAAAGACAGTTGGGTGCACATGCTGAAGGGCCTGCCACTGCCACTAAAAAAACCAACAAGGAAGATCTTTCAAAACAAGCCTCAAAGGCTAAGACGGTACATAGGGAGTCAGTCAGTAATGAAAAAAGCAGCAAAGGACCTCAAGATAGGCCATCCGTCCGTATGCAAACAAGCAGCAAAGGACCACAAGATGTGCAAGTGGATCTGTGGCTGCCCCCCCCCCCCCCCCCCCCCCCCTACCCAAACAAACAGGCTTCTCTTGCCAGTTTTTATTTTAGATAGTGTACTTATAACCTTTTTGTCCCTGTTGTTTTACCATGCTGTGTGAAAAAATAGCGAGTGTTGACTTTGAGAAGTATAAACTGTTTTCATTAATCTGACTTCGCATAAATTTGAGGGTGATGCATCATTCGTACAGGAACTACCTGTTTATGGGGCTCAGTATGTGAAGACTGAACTGTTGAACAAGGCACTGCAGTATACATACAAGAAAGTGGAGTGAGTGTTGACTATATACAATACTAGACTGATGCCAGTATTTGACTTTGAATAACTCTGTGGGTGATGCATCATTAGTAGATACATACACTGATCATTACTGGGACTCGGTTCGTGAAGACTGAATTATTGGACTTTTGAAGCAACATGCTACAGTACATCAAGAAAATGGAGAAAAGTAAGTTGGGTTTTTGGTATGATTTTTTTGCATGCTGCATGATGAATAAGATGTTTTTAGTTTGGTAATGAGAGGCCATGAAAGGGTCTTCAAAAATGTTCAAATTCATTTTCGGCCAGACCCCACCAGGGCCTAGGCAGCCCCTGGACCCTGGCCTTTTTTTCAGAGATTTTTTGGATCACCTGTAACTAATCTCATGTAAAAATTGATAACACTTGACTGGGTCTTTTTCAGAAAAACTATGTAATTTGAAGATTGTGGTGGTAAAGACCGAAACAAAAGGGGGGTCAGTTTTATGTCACTTGAAAAAGGCTCTAAGAGTCGAAACGTTGTGTATTGTTTTTGTTTTCTTTTTTTGACCCCCCTTTTGTTTCGGTCTTTACCACCAATCTTCAAATTACATAGTTAATCTCATGTAAGTCTTATTCTTGTTTAAATAATGGGGGCCCATACTTTATGTGTGTGAGTTTGTGTGTCCCAGTCATGGTGATGTGAATTGCTGAACCATTCGTTTGCAGACATCTATATCTGCGTGGTGTCAGACGCCCACCAGGTCTGTTGCAAGGGCTACTACCTGGCCATAGTCAGCACCACTGTAGAGACGGACAACCCTGAGGCAGAGCTGGAACCAGGGTTGGATCTTCTGGGAGATATTGAGGAAAAGTCAGTTTGACTGCTCCTGTTTGGGAGAGTTTACCCCTCTGTGTTTTGTCTGTGTGCTTGTGGTCTGTGTCCATCCATCTAATAGTTTAAGTTTTTACAATTTGAGATATCACACCACCAAAATTTGTGGGTACGTAGGATGATTATAAAAATTCCTCCCACTTCTGTGTACTGAATGATCACATGGCAGTAAGAATCATACTCAGACAAATTGTGCATTATTCTGTGTAGCCCAAAAGGATGCTATAGTGAGCTGGAAGACCTGGGAGAACATCAGCTGCAGTCAAGGCTTCAGTGGGTGTGAGAGTGTGTTGCTAGGGCTTTAGATGTGGCTTTAGAGAAACATGTTAGGATGATGGAGAATTGGCATGGAGGGGAAATAGTGTATGGTCGGTGTGGTCATCTTGTCCACTGTGCGTATATGTGTTGTTTTTTTCTGCGTTTAACATGGTAGTTTTTGTTCTTTACAGGTTTGTTTTCCATTACTGATCTACTGGAGCCAATGGATGATGGTGCAAGTAGTAAGGTGAGTATGTGCGAGTGAGTGTACGCATGCGCGCACGCGCGCACACACACACACACGCACTCATACATATGATTTAAAAAGATTCACACTGAACAATATGCTTTTAAGGAGTAACTGGGTGCTTCTGTACATGTCTGTATGCACATCTTTTGGCAGTTCTTGTATGAGATGTTTTTCATTTCTTGGATCTATCTGAACAACTGCCAACTCGCATGCATTACATATTCTGTGGAATTTTTTCTACCTATAGCATCCCCATCCCAACAGTGTTGCTTATAATACACAACTGGGGGTACTTTATGCTCAGATTTTGCACTTTGATGCACAGATTTTCACACAGAGAGTCCTTTGGACACACAGGTTCTTTGGTCGCGAATGCCACGCACACACACTCGCGCACACACACGCGCGCACGCACACACACACACACACACACACACACACACACACACACACACACACACACACACACACACACACACACTATAAGCAATGCTTGACAGGACCTCAAAGCTAGTGGCAGGCTGTCATAACCTTTCATTCTCACAGTGGCTGGCTCACCTGGGCTGAGAGGTACAGTGCTTAGGTGAATATGGGTGAAAGGAAATGACAAGAAAATTTGTGAATCTGCCTCTGATTCAAACTGGCACCAAACTTAAATAGCACACTCGTCTACTGTCCCATGATAGACGTATTTGTTATTGAAAAATGTGAAAAATGATGACTATTTCAGAGTTCACAAGAGCAGATTAAATGTTGCTGTTCAGAATAAAAACGAGCAAGCAGATGGATGCCTCTTTTTTTTTTTACAGATGGAAAACCCTGATGACAAATGGGAAGTTCTGGCTCAAATACTGTGTGCATGCGTTAAGTCTTTAACCAGATGTGAAAGAGACCAAACTTAACAAAGTTAGGAGAAAATGCTGAAAAGATAGCTTGTAGTGGCCAGCAAGTCAGAATGTGTGAGACTGATGATAAAGGTAAACAGTGAATCCCACTGTGAAAAAAGAAGAAGAATCATCGTCACCAAACCTGAAGAAAATAATGCAATGAATGGTAGCCATGTTTACAGCAAAGTTTTAAAGGGGAAAACGTTGGTTTGTTTACTGTCTGCAAGTGTGCATTCCCTGTCAGTCTTGGTGGTCGTGATGATGTGAGTTTGCAGCTTCACATTGGAAGAATACAGTGTGTTCCTGAAAACTTGAAACTTTCTGTTTGTTCCTGATTTACATCATCGAGCCCCGATTTGAAGATTTAGGTTAGGCATGTTTGTAATAGCTTCCTCCTCCTTGGCTACATTCTGTTTTTCTACCAACCTCCTGTCAAGCCTTGCTAAGAGATAGACAAACCAGCACGTGCGTTCACACCCTCATTGGCAGAGGAAAGAAAAGGCAGCAGAAACAAAGAATTACCAAGAACAGAAATCATGAAAGTATATACACACACAGACTCATGAATGTCATGTTTTTCCCACAGACGTTCATCACCAAGTCCTACGATGCAACCACCACCACTTCGAGACCACCTGCGATGACGTAGTGGACATGTACAAGAGGATAACAGGCCAAGACTTTGACTTCTCAAGGTGAAACACACCGGAGAAGAAAACAACGGGTGCAAGTAACCCCCAGCAGGCAACTGGCAAGCCATGTGGGCAGGGAGCTGCGAAGAGAGCCAAACCTGCTTGAAACATTTATTTTGTGAGCTGAGGTCATGGACAGTGTTCCACCATGCCTGATGCATCCATCTTCATCCTTGGACTCTCCATTACTTGCATTTGTGTGTGGTCCAGAATTCATTCTATACATGCATCAATGCTCTTTGCTTTGTCAGCGGAATTCCACACTGTTCAGGTTGCTGTGTTTGTGATGCTTTGAGTTAGTCTGGCCTCTATGTGCCGTGATGTTCCCAATTGTAAGATGTGAAGCATGGAATGGGTCTGGGATAGTAGGGTTTTTTCCTTTTTTTTTTTTTTTTTTTTTGCATTGTATTATGATATACATCTTGAGTCCTCTTTTTTCTAGTTGTCAATGGGTGTGGGGCTTGGAAGGATCGGGATGCTCAGGAGCTGCACTAGTAGACTGAAGATGGTGCATTGTGTTGATGAAATAGCTTTGTCATGCATGGTTGATGTTACAGGTATAGTTTTGTCATGCGTGATCGATGTTACAGGTATCTCTAGCAAAAGTCTTTCCTGCTTCCCATTTCCTGTCAACTTAGTAGTGTCATGTGGGCCAAGAAAAAAAAGATGAAGTAGATATTGTGTGCAAGTGTATGCGACGCATGTCCATATTTGTGGTTTCGTTTGTAGTTCTCTTTCTTGACATGTTCTTTCTTTCTCTTTGTTTGCTCCGACTTTTTGCTTTCTTTGCATGCAAGACATTAGTGCTACTTTTTTCTTTCTTTCTTTCTTTTTTTTCAAAATGCCTACACAGGTTTGTTTTGATTGATTGTGACGCTGAATGATCTTGCCATTTTTACTTTTGTATTTCATGCTCAGCGTTTTGATTTGACATCACTCACTAACTCGTCAATGATGTAATTCTCCTTTAATCCCATCTGTCCTCATTGTTTTCCTCCAGCCTCCAGATTGCTTAGAGTGATTTGCTTAGAGTGAACTCTGAATATACAACTGGTTGGGATGATTTGAGCCGAGTTGAAAGAAAGGTTGTATGGAACCGATAGACTGGACATAGGAATACAAGCATGCCAAAAGATTTCTACACAACAGAAAGGTGTCGGGTTCCTGAAATAGAGGCTTTTCCAAAAGATTTTTGGAAAACATGAGCATGTCGGGTTCATCCTGATGGTAAATAATCTGCTGCAATGTGCGTGTGCATTGCTGGCCTCTTCCTTTCTTCTCCCTCTTCAGTCCCCAAAAGAAAGGAATTTCCATCAACAGTTCTATCTTGCCCAGTAAATAGAATTTGAACATCTACACACATCTGTCAAACCAAGCTGGTCATCAGAATTACTTGTCAAATGATGAATTCAGTCAGGAGAAAATTCAAAACCAATATCAGTCCATTGGTGTTTTCGTATCTAGGTGACGCACAAACTGTCATAATTTAAACACACAGACACATGAGTAAATGAAGAGAAGAAAAAACATTAAGGATGTCCTCGTACACTTAAACAAGAGTAAATAAAGAGTGGAGAAAAAAAATGAAAGGATGTTTTCAGATATAAAGTGAGGGTAAATCCTACAGCCAGTTGTGGCTAAAGTGAACTGTTGATCTTCTTCGTCCTACCCCCTTCCCTCCTGAGGAATGAAATGGATTTGGATCTGGTGGCGTTTTATTGTTGTCAATTGGTCACAGCTGTGTATGGGCTTTTCCTTCCCATGTCACACTTTTGTGTTTTATAACAAGGCATTTTTTTTTTTTACATAAATGTATAATCATCATGAGTAGTCTTGGAAGTAAAATTATGGTGCATGTTTTTTTGTCAAAACTTGTAATCATCATGAGCTAGTTGTGAGGTAAAATCATAATTATGTTTTTATCTCTTGTACTTTTTGATAGGCATTATTCTGAATAAATGACATGGAAGTCTTGTTGCTGTTGTAAATTTAGTTCTCTTGAGTTATTTGAAAGTCAACGGGGATGGTAGTGTCTCATTCTTTTTTCCTTCTTTTGTGTTTTATTGGCATTGTTTGGTGTAAATGGTGTGATCATTGTGTTGATCCGAAGGTTTTTTTTTGCTTTTTTTTTTCAATCCTGAGTGGGGATAAACAAAAAAAAGCATCTCATATGCTTTTGCTTTATGTGCATTTTAATTACTTTTAAGTGAACCCAAGACACAACAGTATTTCTCCTTTTTTTGTTTTTTTTTTTTTTTGTTGTTGTGAAGTTAGTACACATTTATTGATGGGAGTAAAGAAAAAGACTGTCCGTTTTTTCCTTTTTTTCCCCCCATACTTTCATACACAATATCATTGTTTTGTTTATGGGAGATGAAGCATTTGCACTGTGATTTAAAGGAATGTTTTCATTCCTGCGTTTTGAGATTATCCTATACACTTATTTGTGTCTTGATTCCACAAGCTTCTGTCTTGCAAGGGAGCAACTATGTTTCATTCCCAGTTTATTGTGCTTATTGTTATTATTTTGACAATTGTATTCAGCAAGGGCGCAGTGCAAGATTATTTGAGGCTTGGGTTTCACTTTTTGGTTTTTCATACAAGCTACAGTACAGTATTTGATGTCCAGTGTCAAGAATGCAATTTTTTGAGTAATTGTATGCGTACGCAATCCCATCTGGTAGGACTTTGACAGTTGTTTTATGTCATAGTCTGTGATTTAAGAGAGTCTTTTCTTAGTGTCATCGTATGCTTTTTTGTTTGCTTGAAAGGGTTTGATTAGGATGGGTCAACCAAGGCTGAGAAAATTGTGGAATTGTATTGCAGGCTGTATTTTCTATTTTCACAATAGACATACATACAGGGCGTTTTGCTTTGAACTATTTCAAATCTTGTGTGTTTGGATAGTATATGAGGAGTGTCATGAAGCATTCATGAAAAAGCAGACATTAAGAAAGGGAAAGTATCGGAAAGGGTAAAATATTAAGTGGCTTATTTCCACCAAACAGTATGATGTTGTAACCAACAAGGACAGTTTAATCACTTCCAGGGATTTCTGTGATTTATATGCCTTCTCATTGTTTCTGGTCATTATTGTACTTGCACATACATGCAGTAAGCCTCAGCACTTCCTGTTATTCCTCTTTCCTTTCTCAGAACATTGTTTTTTTAATATTTTGTGACAAATAAAAAGTTTCTACTGATCACAGACTCCATAATTCTGGATGAAGTTTGCTCAGAACAACATAATCTCAGTCTCGGTTGACGCACACCCATTCAAGTACTTAGGTTGTTTCAATTGCTAGTATTCATTATTGATATTGTTCTAATGATGTTATTCTGTTATGTAAATTTTGAACTGTCTCATCCTTTTTTTTTTTTGTCCATTGATCTTGCTCTGTTGTGATTATTATGGCGTAATTTATTTGCCCAAAAATGTGCATGCCTGGATGAATCAAGGTCTGGTCAGACATGGGTTGATTATTTCTGTCATTGATTGCTGCCTGCAGTGGCAAATCTTGTGCAGTCTCGCGCACATCTATGCCGAGCTTTCTATGTATAACTGGTACACAGTCGTTGCAAATTACTAGTCATATAGACAGTATTAATGAAATACAAAAAGAACAAGGAATGTTGGATATACAGAAGATGATGGGTTTTACACGATGTTTCAAGTAGTCGCATGAGCATATCATCGCCACCTGCTTTTTGACTCACATCATGTAGATCTTTGATAACAAGCGCTCACATGGAATCGTCTCGATGATGTAAACAGTAAACTGCATGCAAGAAGTAAGAGTTTAGACATTCTTTTGACCGCTTGTTAGAGTAATTTGCACTATGCTTTTTTTTTGCTTCCTGCTTGAAAGGTACAGATGTCTGACATTAAACAAAAATGATTTTAAGAGTCAGGTGCCATGTTGTCTGAGCAACTCTTGGAAGCAATCCTACAGGGTGTTTTGTGACATAATTTGGTCCCCCACCATAGATCCTCCTCTTTCCTTGACCTGTGCTCCTTTTTGACTATATGCCTGCTTTTTTTTTCCTTCTTCATTGACAGATGTACATTTTGCTCTCTATTCTGGTCTTATGCATGATCATCACCATCAGAATAGCACACCTCTGAGATGGGTTGTTGGGTCCCCCCCCCCCCATAAAAACGCTACTTAAACATAGCTTTTCACTTGTCAACAGTTGTAGTGGAACAGTTTGCAATATAGAATGCCAGTAATGACACATACATAGTTATGCTGCTATGATAAATGTATGACTAGCTTTTTTTCCTTTCTGATTTTGCCTATCGCTTATCAACAGGCTTTCTGTTTTTCGGCTTTGCGGACTGCTTTGTTGACATGTCATGAAGGAACATGTATGTTAT
The DNA here is from genome assembly GCA_016801955.1 of Conus betulinus. Classification (NCBI taxonomy): domain Eukaryota; kingdom Metazoa; phylum Mollusca; class Gastropoda; order Neogastropoda; family Conidae; genus Conus; species Conus betulinus. The sequence goes on along the minus strand of JADBJO010000216.1, from coordinate 468,265 downwards.
GATTCATATGCCATTCGCTGTTGCACCTGCTTCACTACCGTCATGATAAGTTGACTGAAAATAAAGGAACAAAAGAGTACCCGCTTGTTCTGTGTTGTCAGTTTGTACTGTCAAGTGAATATGATTATTATCAAAATTATCTTCACTTTTTTCGTTTTGAGGTGGTAGTTCTCTTTTTGTTTTGTGGTAGTTGTTTATTTGGGAATCAGTGTGGTTGTTATGAAAGTAAAATTTCCTGTGCACAACCAATATATATATATATATATATTTCAAAGATACACATAGATGTGCTGAAATTTTTGTTAACTGTGCTCAATCAAAATGTTCCAAAGATAGGCAAAAATATGCCAAAATTTAATCTGACCGGGTTCCTACATTTGACTTACTTGAAATGTGCTGGGAGAAAGGGAATGTACTAGGGTCCACACTTGTATTATATGAATCAAAACAACACATGTATACTAAAAGTTTACACTGTAATCCCCACAATGGCCTCTCGAAATATCCTCTCTCTCTCTCTCTTACAAACTTTGTGCCTGCTGCTGTCTTGATTCAATGCCTCTTCCTTCAAAGGGAATCGCTCTCCTATATGTGACTGCAGCGAGTATCCTTGCAGGGCATATGCACTCATGATGTGCCTGCTGACCAAAACTGGGTTTCTCTCCTTTTTCTGACAGGCTACATTCCAGCAAAGAGAAGAGATGCTTGGAGACAAGACATAGTATATTATGCACTCGCTTAAATATGCATAGCTACCAAGTTTCTGGAGTCATCATTACGGAACCAGGGGATAAAGCGAGTGTGTAAGGTAAGGTAAGGTAATGTTGCTTATAGCCCAGCCAACCGCAAAGGGCCATATCGGGGCTGTCACCGCATTGAAGTCAATTCACAAGTCATTTATTCAACCAACTTTTTAAAATACATCTTCTAAAAACACATCCAAATTTTGGTTAAAAAAATCTTTCCATTATAAAATCTCGGATCCAATGAAAAAGGTTGATCTCTTTCAGAATTCAAAGATCGCATCAGGTGGAACATCTCTGAACAAGGTTTTCATGGAATCTGCTGTAAAATGTTTGTGTCTCACATCATGCAAGTGCCAACACTCTAAAAGAATATGTTTCATTGTGAGTGGAACATGACATGGAATGCACCATGGCGCTTCTTCACTCTTTAAAAGGTACGAATGAGTAAAATATGAATGGCCAGTGGTGCAGCTGACATAGAACCGTTCCTTCTTTGCAACCACCTGAGGTGGATGAGAGGGCAGATCTGAAAGAGTTTGGATGGATCTGAAAGAGTTTGTTATACATCTGTGTATTCTAATCCTCCTGCCAGAGGTATCTGACATAATCATTAACTTTTGGTTTCAGATCTGTGCGGGAGATAGATATATGTTAGTTTCCCTGTTGTAGCGTTCTTGGCTACACATGACTCGAGCCAGAACGATATTGCGACCTTCCGCTTTCAACGTGGTAAAAAGTTTTTTTAAAAGTGTTCAAGTTCGGGATGATGGAGATTACAGCCAGCTATTGCCTCCAAAGCTGACATCGAATCTGACAAAATCAAAAAGTTCTTGTTTGTGAATTGAGAGATATCTTCAATGCTAGAACCAGGCTGTAAGTTCAGCAGAGTAAACAGCAAGCATCTGATGAATATATGTTCTGATAGTATTTGAGAAGGAGCACCAGGGCAACAGGCTGCACAGGCCACTCCGTCTTCAGACTTGGAACCATCAGCGAATATTTTCTGAAAGGATGGGAATTTTGAACCAAGATGGGCAAACAATGCCTTGTATGCCAGAGAGCTGGTGGATTCTTTGCAAGAGCTGCAAGAGATCAAAGCGAATTTTGGTGTGAAAAAGGGTCCACGGTGGCTTATCTGGAAACTTGGAGAAGTCGGAAACAAGACCTAGATCAAGACCTGCATTCTGCGCATGGGGCTGCATATGAAGACCAAACGGAGGAGTACAGTTGTGATTTTTTTTTTTTTTATTTACTTTGAAAACTGAGGGTTAAAAACAGTCATAGACAGAGTTTTCTGGTTCAAAGAACAGTCCGAAATAGTAAGGATAGTTTTCAGCCTGCGGTCAGATAGTGAGGGTTGACCTGCCTCTGCGTACAGGCTGTACACAGGGCTGGTATGGAATGCTCCAAGACAGAGACAAAGCCCTTGATGGTGAACAGGGTCCAAGAGTTTCAGGTAAGAGGGTCTTGCAGAGCCATATACAGCACAACCATAGTACACGTTTTGAAAATATAGCAAGATTTGGCACAGAGATTTTGGTAGGCCCCTTGCATAGGGTATTGACAGCCTGCGAGAGACAACACGTTGAGCCTTCTGGCACTGATTGTGGATTTGTTGGCACTCAGCATTACACCAGGGAATATTTGTCATCTGAGGTTTAGTAGTAGTGGCGGGAACGATATTTTTGGCACAGCTGATGATGATGTTGGTCAAGGTTTCAGCAGGGTGAGGACTTGAAGAACCTTATCTTTCACTATTCTTTTTGAATGTTCGTAGAAAAAAAAGATCCCAGTTGGCTTTTCTAAGGTTAAGACGTTCTGGTAAAATTATCTGTTCTGACATTTTATGTCTCAAGACTATTGGAAAATGGTCACTTCCAAGTAGATCATCATGAACACTCCAATCAAAGTCCAAGACCAGTGAGGGATTGCATACTGACAAATCGATGCAAGAAAGAGTGCCATTTGAAGAATGCAGATATGTTGGGAGAGCCATCATTCAGACAGCACAGGTCAAGCTCAGAGAGGACATCCCCAGAAGAAGACCTCAGGGACAGAAGTCTACACTGCCCCAAAGAGGAGAGTGGCCATTCAGGTCCCCTTGAAGCAAGAAAGTTGTGGGAGTTCTTAGTGAAGAGGGGGCAGTTTGACTTTTGACTGAAAGCATTTTTAATCCCCCTGTTTCTGTTGATACATATGGGGTTTACAAAACAAAACCATTTTCCATAATTATATAGTATTGCCAACATCCACATAACACAATGTAAGCTTTATTCTGCAACACTTTTAACATTCTGATTTAAAAAATCCCTAAACGCTACATTCTAAAAGTAATTTTAAAATTCTGGAGGCTTTTTTCCACACAAAAAAAAGGGAAAAGTTTGTATTATACTCCCTGTTTGGCTAGTATACTTACCATGTCTGGCCATAGTAGCATTCAACGGCAGTTAGTTAGCTCTGAAAGGCTGAATTTTTGTGGCTAATGCAGTAATAAGACAGTCACGTGATGCCCACCCTACTTCCGCCAGAGAAAGAAGCTGGTGTCAACTTCCTGTTCTTCATTCAGCGAGGCATATGCACAAGGTAGCCCCGAGAACCATAGCGCTACAGGGGAAGGTAGGGCGGGCATTACACTCTGACATGGTAAGTACACTAGCCAAATAGGGAGTATAATACAAACTCCCCATTTTGGCGTCATATACTATACCATGTCAGACCATAGCAGAATTTAAAGGAATTGGAGGAGGGCCGAGTGCCATAATGGTTCTTGGGGTTAGAGGGCGGAATAGATATTGCTGCATTAGCTGCCACAAAAGAAATCCCTTTTGAACCATCAGCCCTGGTCATGCGGATATCCCTTAAATAAAAGTTTATGAAGGGATTTTCCAAACGCCATTAGGCTGCCTCCAGAGGGTGGCGCAAGGGGAAAGAGTTCTGGAACGCTGCGGAAGTGGCCAGCGCTCTGACCTCATATGCCTGGGGAGATAAGACGGGGAGATCCTTATACGCCTGGCAGATATGGGGAGTTTTTATTATATTCCCTGTTTGGCTAGTATACTTACCATGTCAGACCATAGCATTCAACGGCAGTCAGTCAGCTCTGCCAGGCCGAAATTTTTGTGGCAAATGCAGTCATAAGACAGTCATGTGACGCCCACCCTATTTCCGCCAGCGGAAGAAGCCGATGTTCGCTTCCTATACCTCATTCAGCAAGGCCTGTGCGCAAGGTAAAGGTAACCCAAAGAACCCTGGCGCTAGAGGGGAAGGTAGGGCGGGCATTAGAGTCTGACATGGTAAGTATACTAGCCAAACAGGGAGTATAATACAAACTCCCCATTTTGGCGTCATATACTATACCATGTCAGATGATAGCAGAACTTAAAGAAATCGGAGGAGGGCCGAGCGCCCTAGTGGTTCTTGGGGTTAACCGATATGGCTGCACTGGCCGCCACAAAGGAGATCCCTTTAGAACCATCAGCCCTGGTCATGCGGACATCCCTTAAAAGTTTATAAAAGGGTTTTCCAAACGCCACTAGGCTGCCTCCAAGAGATGGCGCAGGTGGACAGAGTGCTGGAACGCTGCAGAAAGTGGCCAGCGCTCTGACTCATGGGCCCGGGGAGAAGGGACTGGGAGACCCTTGTACGCCTGGGAGCAGGCAGATCTCACCGTATTGGAAAACCACCTAGAGATAGTGCCAGCCGAGATACTCTTCCTTATTATTGGGGTTGATAGAAATAAGGAGACGTCTTTGGGAGAAGCGCCTGGGGCATGAGCGTTCCCAGTAGTATCTCAGGCACCTGGAAGGGCACAGGTCCATGTCTCCCCCACTCTCCCCTCTTCCTAAGATATCTGCTAGCGAGCGGATGACGAGGGAAGGCGAGAGCGTGCCCGTTCCTGATTCTTTGCTAAGAACTCTGGAAGGAACTTAAGTGAGACAGAGCCGTCCCTGTGGATGGCAATGTCTCTGGGGTCCTTGCTGAGGGCATGAATCTCACTTCGTCTTCTGGCCAAGGCCAGGGAGAGAAGAAAGGTGGTCTTGAAGGAGAGGAGATCAAAGGGAAGGGTGGCTATGGGCTTGAATGGGGTTTTCTAAGGGCGTCTAGCACAAGGAATAGGTCCCAAAGGGGAATGCGCCTAGGGGACTGAGCTTCCCGTAGGGCCACCCCCCCTAGATACCTCTCTGAGAAGGAAGTCATTCTCAAAGGAAGGGCCACCGAGTTGGCAGACGGTCGTGCAGATAGCAGACCTGTAGCCCCGAATGGAGCTAGCAGAGAGCTTAAGAGAGGAAGATAGGCAGGATAGGAAATTGCCTATCTGAACGTTGGAAGGGTGGTCGTGGGGAACCGAGTTATCAGAACACCAAGCGACCCATCTCTCCTATCGGTAGTTGTAGAGGAACTCAGTGCTGGCCCTATGTGAGGCATAGGCCAAGTCACGTAGTCCCTGTGAGGCTCCTGCCCCTGTGAGGGTGTCTAGGATGGACTGGGATCTGTCCGAGAGGGAGGTAGGGGCAGGTGTTCGCACTTGGGCTGGCATAGAAGCCAAGCATGTAGGCAAAGCATCTGGGGGTTGGAGTGAGGGAGACCTGAGCGGGGCTGCCTCAGCATGTCCCACCGAGGGTTTAGCTGGAGGGGTGGAACATGAGTGAGAGACTTGAGGTCTGGAAACCAGGACTGGGTCGGCCACCAAGGGGTTATGAGGATGAGCCTGGGTCTTTCCAGCCTCACCCTTCCTGATCACCTTGTGGAGGATGGGGAAGGGGGGAAGGGCGTATGCTATAAGGCCCGCCCAGGGAAGGGAGGGTGCATCAACCGCATACGCTTGGGGATCGGGGACGGGAGAGACATAAATCGGAAGATGATGGTTGAACCTGGTCGCAAAGAGGTCGACCATAGGCTTGAACCAGTGTTCCCACACTGCAGTCAATGTCAGCTTGTTCAGGGTCCACTCTGTGTGCAGAAGAGACCCTGACCGGCTGAGAAAGTCTGCCAGGATATTGCATGTTCCCGCTATGTGTGTCCTCGTGCGGAGGGTGATTCCCCGCGCATGACACACCATCGAAGGAGGGCCTCTGTCCGCAGTGTGAGATGCCAACGGAGTGAGCCCCTCCCCCTCTGTTGACCTAGTGAGCTACCGACGTGTTGTCCGTGAGGAGAGAACAAGTCAGTGAGTGATGAGATGTTGGAAGCGGAGGAGGGCCAGTCTGACCCGCTTCCCAGTTCTAAGACATTGATGTGGAGACATGCCGTCGGCGTGTCCCACACTCCCCCGGCATGGCTGTCCTCCAAGTGGGCCCCCCCAGCCAAAGTGGAGGCGTCCGTGTAGAGTTTCAGTGGCTGAGTTGGGAGAGAGATGGGAACCCCGGTGGTAAGTGTGGACAGATTGAGCCACTCCTCCGTAGCACAACTGAACCAGTGGCCGAGGGGAATGGTCTGGTCCCAGCGGTCGGAGGTCTGTGACCAACGTTGATGGAACTCCTTCTGAAGCTGGCGCTTGGGGACCCGACCCAGGGGATGAGGGACGAGAGGGACTCCATCATCCCTAGGAGAGAGGTCAGGGTTCAGGCCGAGGTGTGGGATGCCCCTTGGAGGCGGGAGATGAGGTCCACTATCAGGGTGGACCTCTCCAGGGTAGGGGAGACCTGCATGGAGATGGTATCAAAACTCATACCCAGGAAGGAGAACCTCTGACTGGGAGTGAGTTCGCACTTGTTGGGGTTGGTAACGAACCCCAGCATGGAACAGAGGCTCAGGGGGCGTTTGGTGTGTGCTCAGCACTGGGCCTGGAGGGAGCCAGGATGAGCCAGTCGTCCAGGTACACAAGGAGGCGAATGTCCTCCTGTCTGGCCAGGGAGGCCATCTCCTTGAGACAATGCAGCATGATCGTAACCCCAATCAAAGTGTAAACAACACCCGATCACAATCCCAATCCGCGTGTATTAGAACTGTAAGTTTATTACACAAATGAACCCGTGTGTACTAGCACGAGAAATTTTGAGGGCTAAACCACGTGGAGTACAATGGACTTAGAACGAGGCGAGGCGAAATGGTGGAAAACACGACCGGCGTGGAAGAAAGATGGCAGACGTGGACCGGCAAGTGTTCGATGGTCGAACAGAGTACTGACGCGTGGAGAAAACCCAAACGTGCAGAAAGGCTGTAAAGAAGAGGGAGAATGAATTACCAAAAGGCACAAGATAACTCGAGACCGTGCTGATGGAACTAGCACCGAAAACAAACGAGGGAATAAGAACGCAAGAGTACAACACCGATCGAACAAAGTACTGAAGATCGCGACGATCATGAAATTAATAAAATACAAACACAAGCAAAACACAAGCAATCTGTACACAAAGGTAGACGTATAGACGCGACAGAGCACAAGACTTTTCTTGCTTGGGCGACAGGCCGAAGGTGAATGAGGTATAGGAAGCGAAACATCGGCTTCTTCCGCTGGGGAAGTAGGGTGGGCGTCACGTGACTGTCTTATGACTGCATTTGCCACAAAAATTTCGGGCCTGGCAGAGCTGACTGACTACCGTTGAATGCTATGGTCTGACATGGTATAGTATATGACGCCAAACTGACCGTCTTGGAAAGCTACCTAGAGATGGTGCCAGCAGAGATATCCTTATGATTATTGGGGTTGACGGAAATGAGAAGACGTCTCTGGGAGGCGCGCCTGGGGCGTGAGTGTTCCCAGTAGTATCTCAGACACCTAGAAGGGCACAGAGCAAGAAAACCTGTCCTTGTCAGGTGGAAGGCCGAAGCTGAATGAGGAACAGGAAGTTGACACCGGCTTCTTTCTCTGGCGGAAGTAAGGTGGGCATCACGTGACTGTCTTATTACTGCATTAGCCAGAAAATTTGGCCTTTCAGAGCTAACTAACTGCTGTTGAATGCTACTACAGTCTTGCATGGTATAGTATATGACACCAAATTTGGGATTTCAGGAACAATTTGGGAAATTCCAGAAAAATTCGGGAGGGTTAGCAGCTGAACGTACATGATGCAAGTTTGTGATGTTTCAAAATTTGCACGCAATCAAAATTTTGTCTGTATAGTGAACACCAATTTTCAAGAAAGGCTATAATTTCGCTTATCTAAAATCAACATCATCCACATAAACATACCACATGTATACGAATGCACAATACATGACTTCCACTAATCCTGTCAGGACATCAGTTTGGTGGGAATATTTCCCTTAGAACTTATGTTAATGTCACCTTTCATTAATAGTACAATATAAATAAAAAAGACTGAAAGTCCACAGAACATATTTTGAACAGAGAACCCGACTGCCATTCATTCAGTTCCACTTTTCCAATTTATTACCAACTAAACTGACATGCTCACACAGTCGACCAAATCTAATCACTCACTGCCCAAAGCAATGAAAAAAGTGAAACACAAATTCAAAACTATACATCAAAAGTAGGGATGAAATCATTTTTTGTTGAAAAAGCGAATCGTTTTTCATGCAATCCACACATTCTCCCAAAGTATTACGCGAATATGACTGCTCTAAAAACCAACTCTGCATTCATTCAAACTTTCATCAGTACAAAACGATGGTTAGAAAGAAAAAGGTCCAGAAACACAAGAACTTTCACAAAACTAACACCAATCAATAAAACATCACACTCGTTTTCTTACGATTTCTCCAAACTACGGTACTCACATAAACCCACTATATTCTAAACTGGCAATTTTAACATTAAAACTCTTATCATGTATTCAATTACAGTTATCTCATTTATGAATAAGAGGAATTTTTTTCCAGCTGGACAGGTTTTTTTTTTTTCAAGTCTATTAAAAAATACCCAGACATGCTACAATGACGACTTGTATGGAAATTACAAAAGAAAAAAATATTTGAGCAGAGAGCTGGAAGTTCAAGTCAACTGCCGGAAGTCCAGAGAAACCCAGTGAACTGGGGGCCATTTCAGAAGTTAAACTATATTTCTACTGTCTGAAAACTTGGTGGTAGTCATTCCACCTTTTCTCTTACTCTCTTAATCCTGTTTCCATTGTTTTGAATGTTGTTTGTCCCGCCTGAAAAGAGGTTGAAATGCACTGTATCTTTTGTAATTTGCTTATTTCATTTGTCAGCTCAGTAGTTCTATTTTTGTGTTTATGCTATAATAAAAAATGTTTTTTTTTTATCACCCATTGCTTTTAACTATTTGTAATTCATTCACCTGTCTTTGTATCTAAAATGTGTTATACTTTTTTCTCTCGTTCAAATGTATAATGTTTCAAGTTTTGGGTTGCAATCTAACATTTGTTGTGTGAACATGTAAATATGGTGTTCCAATTGAAAATAGCTGTTCAGTCTACAGAATCTATCTGCCCACACGGTTTTTTCGTTTTCATGTATTTTTCGGTTACATGTAGCCATTTTCTCAATCTTTCACTGTGGGTGATTTTATTCACTGTGAGGTGGATAGCATCCCACTGAACAGACCGGCTCTGCTTGCCTTAACGATATCATCAGATCAACTATTGCATTAATTTACTGTATGCATATCTAAAATGATGTCTACACTTTTGAAAGAGACGTTTACATATTTGATTTCATGCCCCCCCTTCTTCAACACAACTTCCAAGAACTTGTACAAACTCAGACATATATATGAAGAACTCTATCACAGCATATTCACTCCTTAAAACCTGCTGATCATTGTTCTGTCTTGAGTCCAATGTGGACACTTGTGCTTGAAAGATTCAGAAGCGAAAAAAAAAAAAAAAAAAAAGCGGCTGTGATACATTCAAAACGGTCTGCAACTTGAAGAAAGAATAAAATGCAGATAAATATACTGTCCATTCACTCTTGACATCACTTGAAATCTCACGGTCCATTTGCAAAAATACACCCATCCATAGCTGTATGGGAAAAAAAAAAAAAAAGGAAGGAAGGAAGGAAATGTTTTTGTCCATGTCATTAATTAACGCCCGGACTTGGAATGCTGGATCAACCACTGTAGAGTAATATCTGAAACAAAAAGTAATGATAATTAATATAAAACAAAACATTAACAAAATGCTTTGTAATCTGAATCAAAACTGCTATTGCAAAATACATAAAAGCGATGGTCAGGCAATAAAACGACGTTAAAAAGACGGCTCTCACACAGTAGACGATGGCAATTACAACACGCGCGTTAAATGTGGATGGAAAAATCACACTGTGGAGGTGATGGTATTCACAACACAGATCAAACATATGGCACAACGGATCAGACACAGCACAGTTTTCAAACTGAACTTCTGTTCCATCCCTCTGCTGTGTGAGAACAGCTCATAGGCAATGAAACGTCCTACTGAGACATAAACCAATGCATGTCCACTGTTTTCTCCTTTGTTGCAACAAGAATGAACCAGACGTTTGTGCCACGCCCTCTCGTTGAGTGACCCCTCTCCTCTCATGCCGCATCAAGATAAATGTCCATTGAGCATGTCCGTCAACTGACAGAAAACATGGCTCTACCGCAAAACCCCACAAGAACTGTCCACTTTGAGAGCGCAAGAGTTAAGACAGCTGTGATTCAACAACCAGTGGATTCCATCACGTTGCTGTTGAACCTCCCTCATCATGTATACCTGATGCAAATGGCTCAGCTTGCTGACAGACTGTCGAACTCCCTCATCATGTATACCTGATGCAAATGGTTCAGCTTGCTGACAGACTGTCGAACTCCCTCATCATGTATACCTGATGCAAATGGCTCAGCTTGCTGACAGACTGTCACTCCCTCATCATGTATACCTGATGCAAATGGTTCAGCTTGCTGACAGACTGTCGAACTCCCTCATCATGTATACCTGATGCAAATGGTTCAGCTTGCTGACAGACTGTCGAACTCCCTCATCATGTATACCTGATGCAAATGGTTCAGCTTGCTGACAGACTGTCGAACTCCCTCATCATGTATGCCTGATGCAAATGGTTCAGCTTGCTGACACACTGTCGAACTCCCTCATCATGTATACCTGATGCAAATGGTTCAGCTTGCTGACAGACTGTCGAACTCCCTCATCATGTATACCTGATGCAAATGGTTCAGCTTGCTGACAGACTGTCGAACTCCCTCATCATGTATACCTGATGCAAATGGTTCAGCTTGCTGACAGACTGTCGAACTCCCTCATCATGTATCCCTGATGCAAATGGTTCAGCTTGCTGACAGACTGTCGAACTCCCTCATCATGTATACCTGATGCAAATGGTTCAGCTTGCTGACAGACTGTCGAACTCCCTCATCATGTATACCTGATGCAAATGCTTCAGCTTGCTGACAGACTGTCGAACTCCCTCATCATGTATATCTGATGCAAATGGTTCAGCTTGCTGACAGACTGTCGAACTCCCTCATCATGTATACCTGATGCAAATGGTTCAGCTTGCTGACAGACTGTCGAACTCCCTCATCATGTACACCTGATGCAAATGGTTCAGCTTGCTGACAGACTGTCGAACCTCCCTCATCATGTACACCCTGATGCAAATGGTTCAGTTTGCTGACAGACTGTCGAACCTCCCTCATCATGTATAACTGATGCAAATGGATCAGCTTGCTGACAGACTGTCGAACTCCCTCATCATGTATAACTGATGCAAATGGATCAGCTTGCTGACAGACTGTCGAACTCCCTCATCATCATGTATACCTGATGCAAATGGATCAGTTTGCTGACAGACTGTCGAACTCCCTCATCATGTATACCTGATGCAAATGGTTCAGTTTGCTGACAGACTGTTGAACCTCCCTCATCATGTATAACTGATGCAAATGGTTCAGCTTCCTGACAGAAGTGCGCTTACAAAAAAACAACAGAAAACTGCTCAAACTTTTTGTTAACAGGGCTAGAAATTCCCAGACATTTTTTCACTTGTCCCAGGGTCAAACAGATCACAAAATCTGCTTGTCTACCCAAATTTTCGCTGACAGTCACTATGCAAAAAGTCAGTTTATAAATGTAACTACTGTAACGACGGCATGCACTGCATTCATGTGATGCTTGCCTGAGAGAGAAAAATTTAGAGAAACAGATATGTCACTTCCACGCCACCCAAGAACAATGCCTGTATGCATAATACAACACACACTTCTTCTCTGTGAGACACCACTCTATTGGGGTTCGTTCTGAGAAAGACTGACAAAGGTTGGGGTTGTTTGCGCAAGAGTTGTGTGTGTTTGTGGAGGGGGGAGAGGGAATGGGGGATCGATGATGTGGGGATTAGGGGAGTCAAGAGTGGGAAGACGGCAGGTGGTGAAGTAAAATGCAAAAGACGGGAGAGAAATGTGATCTATCTGCACTACAGCTGATTTGAACATCACACATTTCACTGATGCTGTCAAAAACTGGTTGACCAGTGGGCAAGTGGACAGAGCATTTCTCTTTGTCTGCCAGAAGGTTACACCAGGTATATACTGAAATGTCTGATGATGCCAAACACAGCTACGTACTGGGTACATAATGAGGACGTCAACAGGTCAAATAGATGACAGGGCATCATGAAACACATTGAACTGACAGCCATCAAAAAAAAAAAAAAAGTCAAGAAGACAGCAAACTAAGTTGAACAGACGGCAATCACAAAATAAGCTAGAGTGATGGCAGAAACAAACTTGATTAATAGAAATCAACCACCGGTTAAATATATGTCGCACACAAAATTGGTTAAATGCACGACAATCACGAAACAAGCAAAACTGATAGCAATCACAAAGAGGTTATACTGACAGCATTACAATTTCACTCAAAATGCTAATAATAACCAAACAGGTTAACTGAAGGCAATCACAAAATAGGTTGTAAGATGGCAGTAGTGAGATAGGTTTAACTGATGGCAATCACTGACTAAACAGAGATGACGACCATTAGGTGGTTTACTGAAGGCAAACACAAAATAGTTAAACAGAGGGTGATCATGTGACAGGTTAAACCAATGGCAAAAAATAAATAAATAAATAAACAGCAATCACGAAACAGGTTATGTAAATGGCAAACACAAAATAAAAACAGATGGCAATCAGAGAATCAATTAAAATGGATGACAATCACAAAATCTTTAAAATGGTAACAATCACAAACATGTTACACTATTGGCAATCACAAAACAAGTTAGACAGAAAGCAATTACAAACTGGATTAACTCACAGCAGTCACAAAAGAGATTAAACTGATGATAATTACACAAAAGCATATGAAACAGAAAGCATTCACAAAACAACTATTACTACTGACATTCACACCACAAGCTGAGTTGATGTCAATTGATGTCAATTACTAGCACATGTACACTTGATAAAATGCAGTACAGAATATTTCCACAAAAAAAATATTTAACAAGTGGAAATATTTTCAACTTATCTTCAAAATTCATTTCTGCCTCCTTAATGTTCATGATAATGAGAACAGGCAACATACATGTTGTCAAAATGAACTGAATGCACTGGCCACCGTGGCGAGGTGGCTAGTGTCGTGGACTCCTGGCTGGGAGGTTGTGGGTTCGATTCCCATCAGAGTCATACTTTTTCTGGCCCAACCAGCTCCTACCCACAGCTGAGTTTGCTATGGGCTCATCGGGAAGACTGGGACCACACAGTCAAGTTTCATCCACTTAATGGATGCTTCTCTGACAGTGTTGCTCAAATTTCCTGACCAACACTGCTGGTGTCTGTATCTCTCTGGCCTGGTTGACGCTGGGATATATTATGAAAGGAAGCATAGAGTACAGTCCTGTCATGCAGTCTCAGACTGAAACGGAAATCCATAGTATCATTTCCATCATCCTCATTCTCATCGATCAGCATAAAAACTAATCTCAAATTCTGTGGCCCTTCATGCCCTGCTGTCATGGTAACCTCAGTTTCGATGTCCTTTCCACATCTATGGCCTTGGTTTGGTTCCGTTTGGGTCACCAGTATTGGCAAGTCCATGGGGGCTGTCACTGGACGGACGTGGTTGTGTCCTCCAGAGGGAGAGCTCACTCACGCCGGCTCCGCAACTAAGCAATCATTGTTATCAGTAGGGGGCTTAGTAGGTGATTCCTGCATATGTTGGATCAGAACAGGAGTCACTGAACAGCACCAAAGTGACTCGGCAGCAGTGCAGTGTCTCCTCCGGTGGATTGCCTCTTGACAACTTGACACTGACTGCTCCCTGTGGATTGCCTGTGCTGGGGCTGTGGTGGGACGGACCAGGCTTTGGCTGTGGATGGGTGTCGGAATGAGTGGTGTGGGTGGTGCAGTACCACTGAGGTGGCAACAAAGATGGGACAGCAACAAAAAAAAAAGCTGAATGCAACTGCTGTTTGAAAGAAACTAATGATTCTGAAGTCATCAAAGACATATACCACGCAAGACTCAGTCTAGCCTTCTTCTTGTTCTTTGTTGTTTCCTCACAGAAAGGTCAAAGATCAGTGTGTACGTGTGCAACTTTTGTGTTTCAAATGTGTGCATTTGATGTGATTCTTGAAAATAATTACACGACACACACAAACACCTCGATCCATCCTGCTTGTGCATATGGCTGTGTTCAGGTAGTTAAGCAGACTTGTATTTTTCACCTCAACTTGCAGGACTTTACACCAAGGCGTCTTAAAGCAAAGGCTTGGCAGTATGACAGTATGCTTTGTGTGATGATAGGAGCAGCTAAGTGAATAAAGGATCCATGTGCATGACATTTACAAGGGCTAAACCCTAACTCTAATTCTAGATATACATAACCATTCATTCAGCAGCCACTTTTAGAGTTTAATTAATAATGTATTGATTGGTACCCTCTTAGACTTTACAAACTATCCATATGACAAAAAAATGTTCATCAGATGCCTGTGGAATTCTTACATATACACTCCACTTGGGTGAATCTGCAAATTGTCACCTGAACTACCAACACACACACACACACACACACACACACACTTTCCCAAAATGTGATTTTCATATGTATTATGAACATCACTCACCAATGTTTTCTTTCTCTTTGCACGATATTGAATAGCAGCATATTTCTCTGTCTTGGATGGAGGACAAGTTCCTGCAAGAAAAGAAGAAATGAATACACACTGGTTATCTGGGCGACAGGAGACAGGAGTAGAGGTCAGACCTGTTCACCCTATATCTGTTTTTGGTGTACTTTCCAACGAACATAAGAGTTTTCTTTCTGCAAAGAGTGTGCACACAATTTCACATTTTTCTGCCAAAACAGGAGGAAGAAAGGACGGTCCTTCATTTTGTTTTCACCAGCTATCACATTGCAGATGCTTCTTACCAGTAAGAACCACATGCTCTTGCTCCGATTAAGAGAAAACAGGTTCGTTCTGATACAATTTACTTTCAAACCCGATTCACCAGCATACTTTGGCACACGTTCACGCTCTCTCTCGCTGGTTTTTCGACGTTGCAGTACGTAGTTGAAGAAACGAGCACTGTAAAAAACGATTTCGCACGCGTAAGTTAGCAAGAGTTGTCGCTCTTTGGTCAAAGTCTCCGCCGCAATTTCTTTCTTTCTTTTTCTTTCTTTTTTTTTTTTTTTTCCTTTTTTTTTTTTTTTTTTTTACCAAAGTTCAGTTACTGCTCAAGAACTTTGCCTCAGAATTTTGTTCGACGTATTTCTTTTCAGTTTCTCGTATTATTCGTCGTATTTTCGCCAAACGTGTGTACAAAATATGGTGAAATCGTACAGGTAAACAGGTCTGAGAGGTCCATCAGGCCAACCAACCAACCAATTTTAGTGTTACATAGATTGAATCATTAAACAAATGCTAAACTAGGCACACGCATGCATGCACACACAGGCACACCCACACCCAACAACACACACACACACAATACAGGCATACACACACACACACACACACACACACACACACACGCACACACACACTCACACCACTCAGTTTTAGCACATTTTTTTTCCCTTTTTTCAAATAGATGAGTATTGTTATCTATTAATAAAAATGATTAAAACACACACACACACACACACACACACACACACACACACACAGAGTCTCCGTCCCTTCCAATTCATTCCTTCTCCATTACACACTCACTCATATACATTATACAAGCACTGTGAAACACTTTTTAAAGTCTGTCTATGCAATTCCTACCTACACATCAAGTTCCCCGGCACTGCTAGTAATAAAAACAAGCAAACAAGAACGGACTTTTCAAAAGACCTTGCACATCCTCTTTATAATAGACATTTTTAAGGGCTGCCTGCAACTTCTCCTATTGTTTTGTTGTTGTTGCTGTTTTTTTTTGTTTTCTTTTAACAAGCGACATGTACGAAAAGCATGCTTTTTGCACTGAAAACATTCTCTGCATACCACCCCACTCATCGCCCCCTTCTAAACCCCCTACCCTCCCTATACCCTCATCTCATCCCAATTCTTTCTCCATCCCTCTTTTTGACCCATCACCCAAACCCAGACCCCAACCCAAATTTTTCAGTTGAAAAAAAAAGGTTGAATTAAAAAAGATTAAAAATTATTATGGAGTTAGGGATCTACCTAAATGACAAAAATAATGCTTACAATAAACTAGATTCACAGATTCTTGCCATTTTCTGCTGAATTAACCAGGATGGGAAAGGCTGATGCATTGGGGGGGGGGGGGGGGGGGTCCCTATCAGACAGTGGAGAGAGACTGTTCATGCTGGATGAGGTTTGTACTCGCCTGAGCACCCACCTAGTTTGTATGTGCAGCTTTTTTGGAAGTTTGAGCTGCATTTTTCTTTTTAACTGTTTTGTTCTTCTCTTTGAGTGGAGTTTTGTTTTTCTTCTCTCTAGTCATATCTTTCAATCGCCATAATTCATTTGGGGCAGGGATGGGGGTAGGGTGGCGTAAAACACTCGAGGCTTGGAATGGGGGTGGGGCATAGAGAAACAAGCTAGGCTTTTTTCATGTTTCCATAAACAAAACTGAAACACCACCAAGACAAATGGGACCTCCAAGGTGCATCACGTAATTCTCTGCATGTCTGTGCATATGAATCCAATGAGTTCAATTTCAAGTACAGGCAGCTCTGGCCACATCTCAGCCTGGGAGATAGTAGAGAAAACTCAGCAACTTCAACCCCCACTTGAGGTCAAAACAACAAACACACTGCTATAGTAGAGTTACTGTGAGCCGCTAGAATGAATGGTAATGATCTCCAAATCAATGCAAGTCAAAAAAGGTGAAGGCAAGGCAGAATAAAAATACACACTGTTTTTTCTTCTTCAGCGCTGGGTCATAGAATGAAAGGAAGTGGACGTCGCTCCAAGCTGTAAGCCAGAAACTGAAGCCAGGCCTCTAAGGGCACCTTAACCTTTGTCAACCATGAAGTTTGGCTAAACAGAGCTGAAACACTGGCTGCAGCTTTCACCAATTTGAAATGGTACAATGTAGTGGCCTAATCATAATTTTCAGAATGGAGATCTGAAGCACTACTGAGTAACTAATCTGTTTTTGATATTATGAGCCAAGAAAGATACAGGTTTTAATGTTTAAGTGCCTGTCAAGAATTAAGACTACAAAGAAACTGACATGTTTGTAATGTATCATCAAGTCTAGTGCTGTTCCAGCAAGAAGGCTACACAGCTGAATAAAGCGGCTGACACACGAGCCTCCCCGCCCGTACGGTTGAGACGAAACGTTTGAACCTGTGCGGTCTGACCAGTCAGTGTCGAACGGATGGAATGCTTCACGATAGTTTTTTAAAACGGATGTGAGGTGAAGGTCATTGTGATCCCACTTGCCGCTTCAAACGACTGTACAATTGAATACAAAGCTTTTTTTCTCGAATATTCGGATTCTTATAATTTTTTGAATTGACATTCCAAAGCACATCATGGCCTTGGTACAATTCAATTAATTGTTTGGTCTCTGAATCGGACAGTCTGACCACCTTGCTGGAGACGCCATTGTTTCCATGTGCCAAGGGTGTCGGCTCAATGCTGAGCGTTGATTGGTTGGAGGATACTAGCTGTCCGTTTCGAATAGATCAAGACGTATCTGTAACGGTCGGGTTGAACTTGATGCCGAAGGCCGTTTGAGACGTATGTTTACTGTGACACATGCTACGTTTGGGATCGGGTTCGACCGGTACTTCCGAAGCGTACGGGCGGGGAGGCTCATGTCAGCCGCTTAACTCTCTAGTTCCCCTGTTTAGGGAGTCCACGAAAAAAAAAAAGCTTTTTTTATTTTTTAAACCCAAACGTTATCATGATATATATTAAAGGGACTGTTATGTATAAACTTTCTGTCATGACTAACAACAAATATTATGATCCAGACACCTTCCCCAAAGTTGGAGTATGGCTGCCTTAATGGCGGGATAAAAAACAGTCATACACACAAAACTCCACTCCCTTTGTTGAGTAGATACAGGGAGTGTCCGCAGGAGTATCAGCCTCCATACGCAGGAGAAGAAGAAGAAGAAGATCCAAACACCATGCTGATACAGTTTTGTAGATTTTTAAAGCTGATGCTGTTGTGATCAGACAGTGACCAAAATTTGCGTACTTCTTTGGGAAGGAAAAGAAAGGGCTGATGAGGAGGAGTGGGGGGGGGGGGGGGGGGGGGGGGGGGGGTAGAGATGTAGTTGTAGCAGAACAAAAAAATCTTGGTGTTCACACACACACATTTCATGACAAACAACCGTCATATTCTGAGCTGTCTGTGTGATATATGATACGAATGGTCCATATCTGTTACCTTTTTTTTTTTTTTTTTTTGGAAGACAGGGAGTGGGGGGGGGGGAGGGAGGCCTTCCTTTAAAAAAGACATACACAAGCTTCTAAGCCGATCTCTACTGAACAAAGAAAAAAGGTGGAAAGGCAGAGAAATGGCACACCTTGTACACATACAACTAACCATCACCCTACCTCCCATTCCTTCAAATCAAAACTGTGGATTTGTTTAATACAGAACAACAAAGACAGACTTCACAAGAACAGGCAGACAGACACACAGACAAGCCCACAAAGTACACTTTACACATCAGATGACTCTCACAATTGTGTGATTCAGTCTCGTCACAAAGCTTTGGAGCGATCAGTCTCACAGTACTCACATTCTGTCGATGAGCTCCTTTTCATCCAGGGCGCCGTCCAGGTCGCGCTTGTTGCCCAGGACCAGCACCGGCACCCCCTGCAGCTGGGGCTTGTCCAGCAGGTTGTGCAGCTCATTGCGCGAAGCCTCCAGCTTGTCATGATCCGCCGCATCCACCATGTACCTGCGCACCACATGGTTTACATCACCACACATTCGTCACTCCAGCCAAAGACCTCGTGTCTTCACCTGCATCTGTTGGTTAGTCTGTCTACAGGTCTCCCCACAAGACTCTACAAAAATGACAGCCGATTTCAGGGAAGCTTACAGGAAGGATGGAAACTGGCCCGTGGGGAAGCTTGTTTGATCTTGGAGTGGACCTGCAGTGCAGATCCTGGTCAAAGGGAGGATCCGGGATTCGTCAGCCAAATTCAGGGGTGTCACTAACAGAAATAACAATCCCTGAAATTTTTAGGAAGTCCGGCTGACAGGATCTCTCTCATCTGGAAAAAAAAAAATGAACTTTTCCCCAATGAGGATGAAGACGATGCTGTGAAATTTCATTCTGGTCTCTAACAGGGCTGTACACTATGCTTACTATCATAGTATATCCCTTGAATCAGCCAGGCCCAAGACAGAGACTGAGAGAGAGTGGGAGATAGAGAAAGAGACACTGCAGTGTTGGACTGGAAAACTGAGCAACACTCAAAGAGACACTTCCATCAAGTGAATTACACTTCACTCTCTGATTCCATTCTTCCTAACTGAACCCAAAGAAAACTCTCAACTCTGAGTAGCAGCTGGTCGAGGTTGAAAAATCCCACAAATTAATGACTCTCATGGAAATCGAACCCATATCCTCCCAGATGAGAATCAATGATGCTGACCACTTTGCCATGGTGGCTGGTGACATTCTATTTTCTTTCTGAAGAAATACACCTTAGGGCTTGACACTGTATTTTCCTTACTCAGGGAACATGCACACACATACAAGATCAGCTGGCATTCTATTTTTTTTCTCAGAAAACACACGCATAATTGGTCAACATTCTTTAATCTTTCTCATGAAACTCATATACACACAAGATAGTCTTCTTTCTTATGAAATGATGGCACATACAATATCAGCTACTGGTCTAGTGTTCGCTCATGAAAAACATGCACACAAACGCACTGGACAGACTTTTTCTTTTCCTCTCAGGAAAGACACACACATTCACACAGCTTCTTCTACACAACTGTTTGCACAACAACAACAACACATATTCATATGCAGCACTCATATCAAAACACCAGACTTACACAATAGCATTGACGCCTCTGCAGTATCTCTCCCACATACTTCGGAATCGGGGCTGACCACCAATGTCCCATAACTGCACAAAAAAGAGCAATCACTGCAACTGATCTCAAAGTGACAACACTTAATCTGTCCGACTAGAGCAAAAAGCATACAACATTCAGCACAAATATGGCAGACAACAGCAAAAAAGTGACACAGCGCCACAGAAAGGCATCGCTCATACATTAAAAGAAGACACAAAAAACTTTTTTTCCCGTTTAACTTCATAAAAAAAAATTCCCACACAAATACACACATACATGGATGCACAAATACATGCGCGCACGCGCGCAGCACACACACACACACACACACACACACACACACACACACACACACACACACACACACACACTTGCACACACACACACGCTCGGAGCAATAAAAGGAACTGTAAATTTTTTCACAACTTGATGTCACTTACAACTACACACCCCACAACAATGTCCGTCACCTGCGACCCATATCAGTATTTACACTGGCTTCAGAGTGTGTGGTCTTTTTTTTTTTTCCTTTACTGTACTTATACACAGGACACACATTCATAGAAGAGTCCTCAACAGTTTATACCTTAAACTGATGATGCAGATCAACCATGACCCATTCTCACTACGATGCCATCCAATCACTGCCTTATTACGTAGTGGTTCTCTATTAGCTACATCAGAGGAAATGTATGATTCAAATGACGCAATTAGTTATTTCTTCCTCTTCTGATGCACAGACACCAGAAATGAGCTGGCCGACAGCTAATTGCATTTTGACAAATATCCAAAATTTCTTTGATTATATAAACGTTCAGAATTATGATTATTCCATTATCTCTCTGGACTGCAGGCGATGAAGTAAGCAAAGTGAAGGTTAAAGTGTAAAGACTGACATACGCCTTCCACTCTCTTCCTCTTCATCTCAACCTGTATTATTCTTTCTCAAGTGTGTACACACAAACACTCACACATGCAAACCCCCTGCATGTGAGCATGCACATACACACACACACACATCCATCATATACATATACTGGGCAAGAGATCCACCAGAAAGATTTGAGAAATTTGCGCACGTGCGTGCGCGCGCACACACACACACACACACACACACACACGTGCACAGGGAAAAAAATGTCACTAAGTACACC
This sequence comes from Conus betulinus, assembly GCA_016801955.1. NCBI lineage: Eukaryota > Metazoa > Mollusca > Gastropoda > Neogastropoda > Conidae > Conus > Conus betulinus. The sequence continues at coordinate 446,984 of JADBJO010000216.1, read as the reverse complement.
TTTAAAATTCACACACACACACACACACACACACACACACACACACACACACACACACACACACTACTGGGAAAAGAACTGCCATTAACACCTTTGAAATTCACAAACACACAACACAACACAACACAACACACACACACACACACACACACACACACACACGCACCATGCTCCACAAGCAAATTTCATGTGCTATGCATCACTATACTGCACTCGGCTACTGCTCACACAGACACAGGACAAAGACACCAGGAATGAAGGATCACCTTGATGGTGACGTTGCCTTTGGTGATTTTGCGCATGTTGAAGCCCACCGTGGGAATCATGTCCTCATTGAACTGGCCCGACTGAAACATACCACAGACTAAGCATACAGGTCACTCCCTGGGAAAGACCATACAGGTCATGATACAGAAGACTGATCATACGTCCTTGTCTTTCATTCGAAAGTTCTTGTCTGGTCATTTTTTTTTTCCAGGTGGGTGGGTGTTGGCGATTTCTTCTTCTTTTTTTTTTGTGTGTGTTTAAAATGAAATGAACATGATTAGTAAGTAAATGACTTACCACTGGCAAAGGATTAATACTGTATATGGTCATGTTCTGTTTAAAAACTTGGAAAAGAAATGGAAAATGCTAGGGTGAAAAAGAAAGTAGACAGTACTATATTGTCTTGTACATCAGCAGATGAACTGTTGACCAAAGAAAAGGAAAAAGAAAAAAAAAAAAACTGGGACCAAAGGACCAGCAGCCATGGCCATGGGGAAATGGTTCAGAGTAGTGGACTCATAGCTGGGAGGTTGTGTGAGTTCTATTCCCATTACAGACATTAATCTGTGGGATTTTTTCTGCCCCACATTGGTCCTTCCCTGTTTTGAGTTAGTCTGGGCTCAATTAAGAAGACTGGGACCACGCAGTTTGGTTTCATCCACTTGATGGATGTGGCTATGACAGTGCTGCTTAAATTTTGAGACCACCACTGCAGGTGTCTGCTTCTTGCTTTGGTAAGGCAGGTCTCTTGACACCAGTAAGACTAGAAAACAGCCCTGTCATGCAGTCTCAGATCTGAATGGGAATCCACATCATCATCTTCCTCATCTTCATCAGTCAACATAAAAAGAAAGTCTGCGTCCGTTCATACCTTGTTCTTATTGCGACCTGAGGTTTGATTATGTCTCCATGTACATACCCTTGGTTTGGTTCTGTTTGTTGGACAGGTGGCAGACACACCCACCAGAGGCAGACCTCACTCACGCCACTAAGCAATACTATCATCATTAGGGGGCTTAGTATGTGGTGTTCTCTACCTATGTTTAATCACAATTGGCACCAGTGAACACCACAACAGTGACTCAGCAGCAGGGCAGTGTCTTCTCTGGTGGGTTGCCTCATGACAACTGACAATGATTGCTCCGTGTGGATTGCCAGGCACCAGGCTATACAATCAGCCTGGCATCTTAGCATGAAAATCTGACCAAACAGTGGTAGCAAGCTGGCCACAGACTGCAAGGGTTTGACACAGTTCAGTACATGATGCAAAAACATATGATCAAACATCAAAAAGCAGACCATATCAAAAAGTAGACCACCAGACATGTAACTGTAGTGATCCTGGGGTTGTGGGTTCGAATCTCTCTTGGGCATTTTGGTACAGAGGGATTTTTCTCTTGGAGTTAACATTGGTTCTGACTCTATTTCAGCCCAAAAAGTCCTTCAAATATGACTATAACCCAAGATTCCACATGAGAATGTATGCATTACATCTTGCAATGAAATATGTAAAATTCCATCACCAACTTTTGGAAGGGCAGGTCAGTCTGACTTTTTAGTACGGATGACATATTACTCACAACATGCACCTTGTGTGAGAAATTGAAAAAAAAAGAAAAAAGAAAAAAAGCTGAGCAACTGATACTGACTGAATGACATGGGAAATAACAAGATGTAGCGCGAGGCACCTCTTTAGGCAGCTCTACCCAGATAAGGCAGCCCATTGTATTTATAAACAAGTGCATGGATTGTAAAGCACTTAAGAGTTTGCTGTCCAACTGAGGACAGGTGCTATATCAATATAGATGTCAGCAGTCTATTATTACTATTAATAAAAACAAAGACACAGAATATCTGTCACAGAAGAATAACGTCTCCTTAGATGTGTATGTGTGTGTGTGTGTGTGTGTGTGTGTGTGTGTGTGTGTGTGTGTGTGTGTGTGTGTGTGCGTGTGTGTGAAAGGGGAAAGGGGGGGGGGGGGAGCATTTTTTAAAACACAGGCCACTAAAAGATAGGTTTATTATACAACTCAGAAAAAACATGTATGGGTCTCATATCATTCCAACAGGAATGGAGCCTCTCGAGTTCCTTTACTATCAGAGGAACTTTATCAACATGTCCTTTTGAGAAGCTTGTTCAGCCCAGACTCATAAGATGGATGAATACCCTGTTTATGCTACAGACAATCTAATGATTAGTTACCAACCAAACTATTTTTTTAACCATATTTCTAACAAGTGGAACACTAAAACTGGGGAAACTACTTTCCCGTCTATTGGAATTTTTTTCTTAAAATTTCACAGTACTCACAGCAAGAACATGCACAAAACTGGTCTTTCCAACTCCATGCGGACCCACAAGAGTCACTGTCATGGGCATTTTCCAGAACAGTCCTTTGAACCAATCCAAAAATCTTTGCAAAAACTTCAGGGCCATCGCCGTTGGGTCTTCTCTCGAAACTTGGTGATGTGGTTTGTTTGGATGACCCGAGTCTTAAGAGTGGAGAGTTTCTATTCTCTCCTTGCGAACTGACACTAGAAACAGTTTTCAGTCAGACTCAGCATAAGCTGTCTGAACTTTCTCCGCTACTGGGCGACTGGCAATAATCTGGGCCACATGTGACTTTGCTGTTGTCTGCAGTGTTGTATAACATCTTTACTATCGACTAATCCATCCTTATCAAGTTATCCAAGTCTGCAAACACAGCACAGGATAAACAGAATGGCCAGCCATATGAGAATGTGGTGATAAATGAGAGATCCTGATGGCTACTAAAGCCCAAGCCTCTGTGTGTGTGTGTGTGTGTGTGTGTGTGTGTGTGTGTGTGTGTGTGTGTGTGTGTGTGTGTGTGTCTGTCTGTCTGTCTGTTCAAGAAAGTGCATGTATGAGAAAAACAAAAAGAAAGAGAGAGTGTGTGTGTGTATGTGTGTGTGTAAAAGTGCATGAGAGAGAGTGAGTGTGTGTGCATGTGTGTGTGTGTGTGTGTGTGTGTGTGTGTGTGTGTGTGTGTGTGTGTGTGTGTGTGTGTGCGCGTGTGTGTGTGTGTCTGTGTGTGTGTCTGTGTGTGTGGTGTGTGCATGTGTGTGTGCCTGTGCATGTGCATGTGTGTGTGTGTGTGTGTGTGTGACATTGTAGCTCAAGACATGGCTAGGAAGTAAAATACAACACACACAGAATACCATCTCACCTTTTTCTTTTTTTTCCAAAAAAACAGGTTGTCACTAATCCATTGTTATCGTTGGAGAGAAAAAATCCTGCTTCCTTTTTCTACCCAAACTCGCCTATTTCGTCTTGTCCCATTCTTTATGATATCATGGATGACCCAGTTAATGTGTAACTCAAGAATTTTAAGAACAAACATAAAACTGTGTATACTATGGACTTTACAAAACAACTATGCCAAACTTGCTTTGTAAAGTGGCAAAGTCATACCATTCAAATGCTTTTATTTATTCCCATGAACATGCGATGCTTTAAGTGTTAGTTTCATGAAAGCCTAGACACCACTCTAACCATGGGTGATAAACACAAACGGTCTATATCACTACATACACATTGGCATTATGACCATTTCCTCTTCAAAGCAAATAAAACTAGGCTGCGCTGAGTGTGCCAGCCTTTCAGCTGACTGCAATCAGACTGCATTATACACACACACCCAAATTATAATGATTTCTGTGCAACAGAAAATGTGTACCAAATTTACATTGCTTAACAGAACACTGAGGGCAGTAATATGGATGTGAAGTATTCATTTCAGAGTTCGAAGGTTCACTACCTGTTTGCCAGATGAAATGAAAACTGGCAATGGAAATTTCAACTTGTTGAAGTTGTTCTAGAAAATACTTATAAGAACAAAGGTGAATAGCCTCAAAGACAGAAAATAGCTGACAAAACTAAAGAAACAATTTTCAGTGACTTTTTTTTTAATAACAGGTAGATTTAAACAGAATATTCAAATTTTAAAAAGTACCAGCGCTTAAAACTTTTTTTTTTTTTTTTTTTAAGTTCAGTGCCTCACTGACAAAATTATCAAATTCACGTGAATAAGTGCTCAAAATGGTTGTCCATATGTTGTTTGTGCTTTTCGTCTGCTAAATGAGGACCTACTTTCATGATTTTTATTGCTGGCTGAGGGTGCAAACCACTCTGATTTCTGCCTGAATGTTGAAGTTTCAAATATAAAATCACTTTCATTAAGTTTATTTTCAACATTTCAAGTGTTACACATACCTGCAGTTACACATTACCTGCATCATTGAAAATCTAAGCTAACAAATTACACACATTTTCCAGATAGTTAACATAGAAATTTAGTCCCATCATTAGACATAACACACAGCTACACATTCACACAAAACACTTCAAAAGCCAAAAATCAAGCACAAAAAAATAAAAAAATTTTGTATAGCTTCCATTTCTTATCAAATTCCAGAGCTGTAGTACTCACTGAAAGCACATTCACCAATGTTGTTTTCCCAGAGTTGTGCAACCCTACAAGGCTCACTTCCATATGCTGGTCCCAGAACCATCGTGTGAACCAAGCAAAGAATCTTCGCAACAACTTAAAACCCATGATAGTTTAAATAACAAGCAAGTCTTCTTAAAGAACTTTTTGCTCTGCCGTGTCTGGATGACCAAGTCTTGACAGTACAACCCCTTCCAAGAAACTGAATGGTGTGTACTGTGTTTTTTTACTTCTTCTGCCAATGTACATGAGTGTGGAAACTCAGTCTCTGTACTGGACAGATAGCTAATAGATTGTGCACCATGTGACATGTAACCTTCTACTAATCTGTTGTATGCCTGCACCTGGCATGTTGGATGCATCCTTCTCTGGTTGTGTACACAGCATAAAACTATGGTTAACCATATAATCTCCCTGTACAAAGTTAAACACACATCTACATATTCTACAAACTAAACACTAAGCAGACATCTTAAGTATCGAGTGTTTTTGTTGTGTATGCATGCATGTAGGTGTGTTCTTTTTCTGTTAGCAAACAAAAACCATAATCAACAGTCTAATCATCCTGCCATTATTGTTTAACTGTGTAAATGTAATGAAGGGTTTATAAATTTTCCATGGAAAGATATGTCTGAAGCTTGACCCACTGAGAAAATGAGAGGTGAGTATCATGATCATATGTAAAAGTATTGTACAATATATCACATATCAGTCCCTATGTGCATGTGCAGATACCCAGCTCAATAAACACTTTTCTTTACAGTACATGTGAATCACAGGAGAAATTTTTGGCTCTACATTCCAAGTTCTTACTCCTATTAGATGTTCATGATCATCCTGTTCATGGATTTGACCTTATAAACTGTAGGGGTCTCCATGGTAAATAGGAGACTGGAATATAGGCTAGAATATTGAAGGGGAGGGGGAGGAAACAGGCGGGGGAGAGAGTGGAGGAGAGGGAAAGAGCATCTGCCCATTGTGAATGATAAAGTTGCTTAAGGACAATCTGCACTGTATCTAACTAAAGAGGAACAGGGAGGCAGGAACACTCATTACATTAGTGCACTAGAGTCACGAGTATACAGATATATGGCACTAGTCCACTGGCTGTCTCATAAAGATAACTCTGCTCATAGTGTCAGCACATTACTCTTGGTTTCGACATGACTTGGCGGAAGACAGAAGAACATGAAGACGAGATGTTGAGGAAATGAAAAAAAAAAAAAAAAAAAAAAAAAAAAAAACAAAAAAAAGAATTAGGGTTTATGCAATCTTAAAATGATGTTGTTGTTTTTTTTTCAGTGAAACCAGTTGAACAGATGAGTGGAGAACGACCGACATATTATCAGTTTTGTTTGGTGAAGGTGATTCACCGATTAGATCCATCGCAATTTTTACCGAGCCTGTGAAACAGAATCATCACATTCAGTTAAGATACTTACAGCGATTACATTGACGAATGTTGTCTTTCCTGAATACTGGAGGCCTACTAAAGTCAATTCCATCTCTTCTTTCCAAAACAGACTTTTGAACCAATCTAAAATTCTTTGAAAAAAGGCCAACATTTTGCTGCTTTGTTATCTTTTTCTTACGTCGCTTTTCAGAACGCCTCTTTACAGGAAGAACAAGCAGATCACATGATACCTTTGTCACTCTCGGTCACAGGAGATTCGAAGTCATGTGACTGCTCCAATCACATGACGCAGAGATGGCGATCACCCACAACAGGCAGACGATATTTCTCGTGTTATTTCTCTCAGTTTTAACGCCAATTTTCGGCGATACTCCAGCGAATTGCACTTATGAAGACATAAGGGGAACATGGATGTTTCTGATCGGATCGGGAGGAAACGATCGATCCCTAGATTGCAGCCACTTTCAAGGTTTGTAGCACTCCAGTAACACTAACAGGCAATGCGCGGTTGGTGACCAAACTGCGAAAGTTACCGACCACAAATCCAGGTCCAGCCACAGTGTGACCGTGGTTTAAAGAAAAAAATAATGAGATAAATTTGTGTTTTTTAAAAGAAAGGAAGAAAGACAGACAGAAAGAAAGAAAAACCCAGCATGGTGTTGATCTTTTTACTTAATGAAAGTCTATTGAGATTTTTTTTTTTTTTTAACAGCTGTTTCTTCAATCTCTTTCCAAGTCTGAAGTGTGGTGACGCACGGTTTCTGCGCGCGTAGGCCAGCTCAGGAGAAGTGCACCTCGTGTGAGAGGAGTTCACCGACGGTCAGGTAAACAAGCGAGATCTCAAAAGAAAACCCCCACTCAAAGGTCTTGTGAGCAAAATCGCCCCTGTTAAACACGAAGAGTTGGAGAGAAAACGCAACCTGTTCAAAGCGGCCACCACGGCAGACCTATTTGACACCCCAAACATGAGCTTCGTCAGACATGACTCTTCGGGCAAACACTGGAACCTAGCGTGATGGCATTCATCTGACATGGACGGGAACCAGCGTCGTTTCCCGTGACATGGGCAGACACCTCAACAGAATGTTAGGGTCTAAACCCAAGAGGCCCCAGAAACAACACCCCGCACAGTATCCATCATGGGAAGATTCCTTTCACTACAATCCTAGGGATCTCGGCAGCCCCTTCCATGGCCCTTGGTGGAACTATTTTGATGTGCAAATACAGTGGGGATAAATACTTTAAAACAGTCTAAGATGCTGAAGACATTATTCTAGCACAATGATTTTTACAGTTGTTTTTTTATTCAGCATCAGAAATGTTTTTGATCTGTTGGAGATTGACATTCAGTTTTTGTGCCATTTTTCACAATCCCTGAAATTTTTTCCCCCTCTTTTTTTCCTATCTATTCTTGTTGAAATTTGTTGTATATTTAGTGTTGTTACATTTTTTTTTTTTCTTTCTTTTTTCTTATCTAAAAATTCTGGTGATATAGTATTCAGTTATTAAGAACATGGCAAGACCAAAAAATGTAAACATACTTCAATGGAATTGCAGATCAGTATCAACAAATATTCAGGAGCTGATTCAACATCTTTCAGATCATATCACCAAGCATTAGTATTACAATCTTTTAATGTACATGAGCAAAAGCTTCCAAAAATCCAAAACTTTTACTATCCACCAATATACTAAAACAATGATGAAATGGGAAAGGTTGGTACCGCATTGTACATTCGACAAAATGTAGAATAACTCGAGCTAGAGACACCTTTTTCAAAAGACATTAAAAGCATAAATGCTTGTGCAGTAAAAGCAAAATTCCATGGATCATTGATACTGAACATATTCTGATATTGTCAGTTTTATTTTTCTCTGGACCATGCTTGGGTGACTGTACATACATCACCATGGATTGAAGATTAGACTCATTTTCTGATTTAGAGACATTAGCTGGCAAAGACCTAATTGAGCAACTACCTCCCACTCCACCCATACCTCCTTCCTCTGTCAATCTTCTCCCACTCCACCCCCATCCCCTTCCTCTGTCAATCTTATTCACTGGCACTCTACAGAGAGAACAGCTCTGTGCAAAATGTAAATGGTTGAGATCCACACTAAGTAAGCTACTTAAGAAGAAAGACATGTTGGGAGCACTGATGGTAGTTGGAAGAAAGGACCTTTACGGTGCTTTACTTTTCATTGGATTTGATGTAGCTCAGATGGGGGTGGATTCTATGCTGTCAAGTTGTTACAGTGGTCATATTGGACTTGCTCACAGCTGAGCTGCCTGGTTGTGATTTTAACCTAGGGAAGTTCCAGCAACGTACTTATCATGATCCTGATCCATGCAGCACTCCCAGTCTTTCCACTGTTTTTTTGTTGTTGGAGGGAGGGCCACTGCAGTTTCTCTTTCATGGCTGAGACTGTTGAGGTGTTGTGGCACTGACCTCAAATTTTTGTAACGCTCCTTTGGACAACATTTGCAGAGTGGAACATCATATCTCATCTCCCATGTCTACTTCTTCAAGTAGAGAGAATACTGAAAATAAAAAATCAAAAGCAGATCTAAATCTAGTAGACTGACATTTTTTTTCTGTTGCCCGCCTTCCCACTCCTCTCCTAACTCGCTGTTTGCCATAATACATTTGTCAATTTAGCATGGTTATAATTCACACCTGCTTGACAAAAGTTTTGTTTTGGCAGGACCTATGCAGAGTCAGGTGCAGATCATTCTGGACTACCCCGACATTGCAGTGGACCAGTATGGAAACATGGGATTCTGGACCATCATCTACAATCAGGTCACTGTCCTTAGCTTCATCTTGATCATGCTGTTACAGTGTTAGTTTTGATGTCATGCTGCTACAGGTCTAGAACATCGAACTGAAGTGGTAGAACCCAGAGATCAGATATCAGTTTTTGCACCTTAAGTTAGTCTGCTTAGAATGTTTGAATTTAAAAGTCTCGAAACAGCATTTATTGTTCTGCTTGATCATCAAAAAATCATGCATATATGCATGATTTTTTGATGATCAAACAGAACAAGAAATGCTGTTTCGAGACTTCTAAATTCAAACATCCCTATATATAGGGACCCATGTAAGCACTTGAACCATTAAAAGACCTCAAGCATGTTCATCTTTCAAACATGTCAGTTAAAATCTCTATGGCAGTATACAAGGAGGTTGAAGATAGTGGTCATTGTATAAGTTACAAAGTGGCTGGGTCAAACACTGATCATCTTTTGTTTTTAAACTGCTGATATGAAGACTTCACAGGTCACAGAATCATCATGGATTTTTGTTTTATCAGATTGAACAGTCCACTGCTTGAAGGTTAAGATTTTAAGGCCATCAGGGCAGTGAACTGTTGAAGAGTCACGGTCTGGAGCATGCCAGTATGAAAGACAGGGCCCTCTTTTTCCACAGCATATCCTCCCTGAACTGAATCAGCTACCTGTTTACTGCTGGGCAGAGGATTTTCCAGCTGTAAAAACTTAACCACACCAGTGGTTCAAACTCTCACAATCATCATCTCTGCAACTGAGAACACTGTTTCACTGATTTTTACACTTTGAGCAAACTAAACTACCAGTACACAAACAAGAAAAATTAGACATTTTTGGGATCGTGTGTTTTTTTTATGAAATCAGTTAAGTATGTGATGTGTTTGAGGAGGACATAATTTAAGGCATGTGGTGTAGTGTTGCTAACATGTGTGGCCACCGAGCTGTGTGCAAAAAGCACTTGGTCCATGCCTCAGAAGCCTTAGATAGGCGCACAGCCTGTAGAGCTTTCTGTGTTGACTGTCTCTTGCACATAGCCATCACTACTTCTCCCTCATTTTGACGCTGCTGGAATGAAACAAGAACTTTACATCTACATCGTTGGAAGTGGTAGTACTTGAGAATGATAAGTGTTATTAGAATGAGATATAATGATGTGTATTTACTGCCAAGACCAGTAACAAAGTGTTGCTGCTGCGAAGTGCCAAGCAATTTAACAATTGTATAGCTGACTTTAAATCTTGGGATCCCTTTTCCTTCTTATTCTGGCATGTTGCCTAGTTGTTATTCTTGATTGATTGACCCGGTAAGTTCTCCACTTCTGTGGCCTTGGTTTGGTTCCGTCGGGGTCACCGGTATCGGCGAGTCCATGGCGACTGTCGTTGGACTGACGTGGTGGTGCCCCTGCAGAGGGAGAGCTCACTCATGTCGGCTCCGCGACTAAGCAATTATTGTCGTCAGTAGGGGCTTAGTAGGTGGTGTCCTGCGTATGTTAGATCAGAACAGGCACCACTGAACACCACCGAGGTGACTCTGCGGCAGTGCAGTGTCTCCTCCAGTGGGTTGCCTCTTGGCGACTTGACATTGACCGCTCGCTGTGCTTGCTGGTGCCGGGGCTGCGGCGGGGCCAACCGGGCTGTGGTTGTGGACAGGGTGTTGGAATGAGCGGCGTGGGTGCACTGCCTCTGAGGTGGCGCAGAGGTTGGGACAGCAACAAAAAAAATAATAAAATAAAAAAAAAAAAAATAAAAAATAAATAAGTAATGCTAGTGGCAGTAGTAATTCATTTTGTTTTATTTGAAATTTTGTATGGTAACTAATTTAATGCATTTCTAACAGTGGAACTTACCATGCATTCTTTTTAACTTAAATTGATCCATCAGTCAATTGTAGACTGGTTAATTAGATGGTTTGCAACTGCTGTTTTTAACATATCGTTTCATTTTTTTCCACTGTTTGTTTTTTTTATAAGAAAGTTTATTTTTGTGCATTTTGGTTAAAGATAAGATTGTAGTTTCCATATAGCTGGAAAACAGGATCAGACACAGGTTTCTAGGTTATTTAGGAGAAGAAGAACATTGTAAAGAATATCAAATTAAACTGTATGAACAAAATCCCGATGTTTTAAAACAATTGTGATATGGTATCATTTGGTTTTAGTCCTATCTGTGTAAGCTAGTCTCTCTCAATTCTCTTGACTAGAACTACTCTGTTCTCTTTTTGTCCAGTCCAGTTATGTTCTCATCTATGGATATAGTCTTATTTAGTTTGGGGTATTTTATTTCATATCTTTTGTTTTGTTTTTGATTCCACATCATTTTTTTTTCTCTTCCAGTGTACTTTATATCTAGTTGATCGACAGCATTTTAGTTTGTCTGATTTCTTTCATTTGCTTGTGTATCATTGCACTTTGTTTTGTTTTTAAGTTTGTACTTTTATTTTCCCTCCAGGGATTTGAAGTTGTTGTGGCTGGAAGGAAATACTTCGCTTTCTCCATGTTCACAAAGAGCGGCAAGAATGTGACGTCCATTTGCAACGAACTCTCACCAGGGGTGGTCTCACAACACACTGGGCCGTGACTGGGCCTGCTACATGGGCAAGAAAGTGACCCCTGCTGGAGCAACTGGGAAAAAAGTGTCCACCGCACTGTCGCCAGAGCTCTCTCTGCCCGTATTGAAATTTGAAGCTGGGTGAATATTTCAAGTTGAAAAAGAGAAATGTTATATGACTGACCCTAGAAAACAGAGACATACAGTATTTTCCTTGTGGTCTTTACCATACATGGAAGCTTCAGTTCTTTTGTGGGTTTAGTATTGTTATGAAGGTACTAAATTTACACATGTATGGTCAGTGATGTTGTATCTCTTTACTGAAGATAACATGTGTTTGTGTTGTCGTTTTCAAGACACACAGTACTCAAACTGAAAAAAGATGCATTGGCTGATCAAACTTATAAGTTTCTTGAGGCTATTTTTGCCAGTTAAAGTATGTATAATTTTTTTTTTCCCTCACCTCTCCCACTCTCTCTCTCCCTCTCTCTCTCTCTCTCTCTCTCTCTCTCTTCCTCTCATACCTGATAAGTGGGAGGTAATTCCACATAATTTGAAAAATATATCCCAGAGCCAACACTGTCTTCCTATAGACTGACATAGTATTACCAAAGCAGTTTCTTTATTTGAAAGGAAAACTTCGTTTCCCACATTGGCAAATAAGAAATTTATTACCCACATATACTACCACACATTAGTATATCAAATAAAATGCCTCACATATGTATGAAAATTTGTTTCCTTTGATTTTTTTTTTTGGGGGGGGAGTTTTTTTTCTTTATTAGAGCTTGCTGTAACAGCAGGATAGACTACTATGCAACATTCCAGAATCAGATGCTAATTTCAAGTTCTCTCCTTCTGAATGCTGACCTCCTCACTACTGAAAGGTGTGGTTGGTTCATGCTCATGCATGGCAGGTGATTGTGGCTGTCCAGGGTTCTGACAATGCTTCATTTCATTATTTTCAGCATTGAAATGTTTTATCTGTGTTTTAACAACAATTTGAAATGGTTCCAATCTGTATGTAAACAAACAAGACAGATTCTGTTAAGGTTTTTTTGTCCGTTTTGCTTTCAGTTTTATTGTTGCATGGTGGTGGAACCCATGTCATGTCAGCCTTGTGTCTTCCTCTTTGACCCAAAATTTTGTGACAGATTCCTGTGGAACTGTGATACTGTCTTCAAGCTGTGTAGAATGGTTCCACCATTCTCCGACTAGCAGCTGACAGCTTACACTAGTCTTGTATGACTTTTTGGGGTACTCATTTGTTTTGCAAAACGAACAAACAAAAAAAAGAAAATTACAATGCCCAGCATCAGTAACCTCAATTTACTTGTACATGCTTCACCATGGAAGGAAAAGGTACTCCCCATAGTCGTAACTATTTCTAGTCATCTTATGTTTCATTTAAGATTACATTTTTTTCTGAATGTTTTTTAACCCGGATCAGATTACAGTGAGGTGGACTTCATGATTGCATCAACAAGTTGTGAAGATCTTGGAAGCCCGATTCTGATTTCATTTTTTTTTTTTTTTTTTTTTTTTTTTTTTTTTTTTTTGTTTCCCCACATCATCATTTTACAAAGACCACAACTTTGTAGCTCAACGAGGCACAAAAAAATCATTGAAGCCTTTCATACTGATTTTTTTTTTTCTTTTTTAATATTTTTTTTTACCCCAGATCATTTCACAATGACCACGACTTCATCGCCTGCATCAACACGGCACAGAGATCGTGGAAGGCGGTGGCATACCCTCATCTGGAGGGAATCAGCAGACAGCAGCTGTTGATGATGGCTGGAGGCCCCTCCTCCAGAACTGCTGCGTATGTACACAGCCATCCTCGGAGATTTTGATTTCCCCTTACTCCGATTTTCTCTTGCCTTGCTGGCCCTTCTTTTCACCGAGTCAACCATCCCCTCCCCTCTTCTTCCTTCCCCCCCCCCCCCCCATCTCCTTTCCTCTTCCCCCACCCCTTGCCCCCACCTCCTGCAATGAGAGCAAAATATTGTGATTGTGGTGTTTTTTGTATATAAAGATGGAAATGGCTACACTGATCCCCCTTAACTTCTAGAGTAACTAGCTCCTTTACCAGAACGTACGATGCTGACACATCGAGTGCACTTATTACAAAGAGAGAGAGCAAGTTGGGGAAGGAGGGGGGGTTACAGAGGTTAATGCATGTCTGCATTTTTTTTTTCCAAGCTGTTAAGTGAATGAACGCTAGCTTATGAGCTGCAATACTGTTTAATTGAGAGTGAGTTAACGCATTTTTTGCTATTTAGACCTGTTTCCTTCACCCTAATTGATGTAGCTAATGAAGAGAAATAATTGTGTAAAAAAGATTAATGATTGCAATGTGAATCTTAAAAGAGAAACGCATATTCATTTTCCATAACTGATATAATTGATGAAAAAATAAATTGTATACAAGCTGAGAATAATTATAAATAGAATGTGAATCTGAAAGAAAAAGAAAAAGTGATTTTGAATAACTATGTCAAAGCTTAAAATCACATTGTCACATAATCTGAAACCCATATACTGTTGTGCCATTAACATTTTTTTTTTACTTGCCGTATGTGCACACAAACACACATGCACACACACACACACACACACACACACACACACACACACACACACACACACAAAATACAAACAGACAAACACCCGCACATACACAACACAGGAATGCATATTATTTACATCCTTTACTACACATGTCTATACATGTAGATTTCTTATGATCATCAAATCTTCACGTGATTTCCAAACAGACGACCATCTGTGGCTCCTGTGACCCGTGAAGTGTACGAGGCAGCAGCGAAACTGCCTGAAAGTTTTGACTGGCGGATGTGGACGGTGTCAACTATGTTTCCCCAGTCAGAAACCAAGGTAAAATTATGAGAAAAAGAATATTAACTGCAAGATTCAGATCATGAAATAAAGTTACCATGTAGAATCCTTGAGGTGGATATATTAATTATGATAATAATTATAATGATGTATATTTATATGGCCCATTAGTTATGAATTTGCTAGGAGCGCTTTTGAAAAGAAACATGAAAAATTCACTTGCTATGATTAACCTCTTCAGCCCTTCCCTCTCCCTTCCCCCCCCCCCCCCCCCCCCCACTCATTTCCGTCATCCCTGCACCATACACACATGCACATACACACCCATGTTAGCACATATAGACACACACAGGCATGCTCACACATGCACACACACACATGCATGTGCACACAGGCACGCACACACATTGGTGTATGGGTTTCAGATTATGTGACATTGATAATGGCAATGCAGGTTCAGCATTTGTAATTCCAACTATGAAAACGTCAAACGATATCAAATAGGTAATCACTTTTCAGTTTTTACTGCAGAGTTGTTAGCTATTTTAATGGCTTTACACCACATTGAGGAGTTACTTATTAACAGTTTTAAAATATTACTCTGTGCAGATTCTAAATCGGCATTTCAAGCTATCAAAGATCAAAATACTAAAAAAAAAAAAAAAGGTCTTGAAATGGTACAGACATCAGACATGTAATTCATCAATTGGCATATAAAGATATTAGTGTAACTTCTTGCTGGGTTCCTTCCCATTGCGGAATATATGCCAATGAACTGGTTGATAGAGCAGCTAAAAATGCAGGACGTAATACCGAAGGGGTAATTCTAATTAACATAAATTTAGATCTGCACGAGTATCACAATCACATTGAAAACTAGCGAAAGATAAGTTTGATAACATGTTGAAGACATCACATAGCCAATATTCACACAATTGTATAAAAAGCATCAGCACAATGAATTCCAGATTAGTTTTAAATCATATCTGATACAAGTTCAACATATTAGTTCTCTGATGTTCAAAATTCGTTTAAACACTTTTAAAACAAAATTTTCTAAAGATATTTATATGTGTCTGTGGAAACTAAATTTCCATTAATCACCTGATTTTACACTGCCCTGGTATCAAAGAATTAATGACGAAAACTACAGGGGATTTATGGACACGTCAAATACCATTAACTGTTCAGGAAGTGTTAAATGACTTCCATCTTCTTAAATGTTTTTCAGAAGTTTTACACCTTAGTCCTATTGGTCTTTTCCTTTGAATAGTTAATTTATTGTTGGATTCAATTGTTGTTATTCTAATCTTCTGTTAAGTGTTATGTCACGTTTGATATAGATAGTAAACCTCACTTCCTTTCTACTAATTCTGTCATTTTCAACAATTCATATCTCATTTAAAGCTTCATCATTATATAGAATTGTAAGTGTAGGTATGTAGGAAAAACACATAATTTTTACTACCACACACTCTCAAAACAATATCAACGCATGCATAAACAATCTCTACTTTCATACCTTTATTTTCTCCCATTTCCTACCCTCCCCCCCCCCCCCCCCCCCCCCTCCCTTTTCCCATCTAATATTACTTAAGGGTGAACTGACATAAAACTAAAGATTGATACGACAAGTATGATAAACTAAACAGTTAGGTTGAAAAAAATCTTGACTGGAATTTCTTGTGCAATAGGTATAGTTTGATTTGAAGGACTTTTGGTGAAATGGAGACAGAACCAATGTCCATTTCATGGAAAAAGGTTCCCCTGTGCTGGAACAGTCCAGAAGAGATTCAAACCAGCAGCCCCAGGATCATGAGTCTGGCGTTCTGCCATCTGGGCTGTTTCAGCCCAGGGAACAGCCCTTCCTCGTGAAGGGCTTCACGACCTCCATCCAGTGGCATTCCCACAAATGTGCACAGACTTTTTCATCAGTTATCTAACACTTACTTCGTTCATCATATCCTCTGTATTTTTATGATGTGCCCCTCACTTATGTACTGTTTGCTCTAAACAAGTTGGGGTGCAGACGGACAAGATAGTTGAAAAAGAAATTCAATCAGAGTTATTCTTTGAACGACAACAATAACTGCATTGTTGTCGAGTCTGCATGAGTGGTTATCTCCCCCTCTGGAGGGAATGCTGTAAATTCATCTTGAATTTAAAAAAAAAAAAAAAAATCCTTGAAAAGCTGACCAAAAAAAAACCTGCTGATTAGATACCTGTTAACTCCATGATACAATGACTCACCTTTGGCATAATTATTTTGCTTGAGAAAAAAATCTTCACCTCCCCCCTACTCCTCCCGCCCCAGATGTACAGAATATCTTGGCACTTACACTGAATAAGCTTAGACCTGTTTTGTGTGTATCAGGTAGTTGTGGAAGCTGCTATGCATTTGCATCCCTGGCAATGAATGAGGCACGGGTACGTATCATGTCCAAACATACCAAGCAGCCAGTCTTCTCTCCTCAAGACATCATCGACTGCAGCCATTATTCACAGGGTAACAATGAAGAGTCTGATGTTGATGACAATGATGTGATGCTGATAATGTTGAATGTAGTGATATGATGGTGGAACACAAAAGATATGCATATCATAATAACACACAGTGAGAAAATATTATTATGTGATCTGATAACAAGAATTACTAGATTCTTGAAAACCTGTTCAATATTTCACTTTCCATAGTAACCAACAAGTTCTTCATCTCCTTCATGTCATTGTTGTGTGATTTATATAAGATATCTAGTGGGATCTAATGCCCTTTTTCTACCTATCCCTTCGCTTTTTTTTTAACTTCATTTTAATTCAGTATCACATGGCTATTTAATGTCTTTGAAGTTGTCCACACCAAATTTGCCAGTGAATTTCTATATTTTTGTTATGTTTTTCTTACTAGGAGTAGAAAAAAAAAAAATGGCATAGTTTCCTGAACATCATTATGAATAAAATCATTCCAGCAAAGACATGAAAAAAAAAAAATCAAACATCCAACATTTCCTTCCATGAACAGATTAATACAAAAAAAAGGAGCCACAGAAAAGAGGAAATTTAACAGTCCATCTCTGGAGCAGACGACAATGCAAAACAAGCTACAGTAAAGAGGAAGTTTCTCACAGAGAATTTCCAGATTATTATAGCTCAAAGATACATTCTTGTTTTCATTAATTATTGTGTTCTTGTATCAACGTAACACTCGTTGACTACAGGATGTTGTAAGCAAGTTCTATTCAACCCTACCTGGTCTTCGGTCCAGGCAGCCTGTCCTGCTTGGCCAGTTTATACTGATCTGCTTGAACTGATGGCATACTTCATTTAAAGTTCAATGTCTTAAAAGTCATTTTATAGGGAGGTTAACCATTTCACATGGTTATTGCAAGATGAGTTTGTATCATCATACTGAAATGTAACATACTGTGATATATTTCAGATTGTTAACACTTTGACAAACTCTAACATTGTTTTTATTCTTTGTATGACTCTGTTTTTGAAAGTAAGCATGAAAATCATTCAAATTATGTCGCCTAATTTAGCACGCTTATGAGAAAGTTTTGTAAAGTTTCCTTCCTTTTATGGCACATTAAAGCATGTCCATGAGCTGAAAAACGGGTTTGAATAAACATGCTGTTTTGCCCAAATGCCCTTCGGGTGCAGGCTGAGAATGGCATTCAGGTATAGGGCTGATTGAATTGAACCTGCTTTCAACTGATATGGCTTCCTTGATTGGGTAGGTGATCAGTCGGCTTGACTTGACATTACGGTCATCTGTTTGGACAGGGTGTGAAGGAGGATTCCCATACCTGATTGGCGGGAAATACTCTGAAGACTATGGTTTGGTCTTTGAGTCGGAGGTCCCTTACATGGGAAAAGACCAGGAGTGCTCCACGCCTCCTTCTGCTGCCCGTTACTACTCCACCAAATATGAATACATTGGAGGCTACTATGGAGCGTAGGTGTCTTGTCTCTCAATTATATGTGTATGCTTTGGAAGTGTGATTTTTTTTTTTCTCATTTCCTTAAATTACCTTCAACAAGAAGGATGTGTTGTAACCCATGTCTGTTGGTTGGCTTGTCTGTTGGGTAGATTATCATTATCAATATTAAGAATAAGAACATTTATGTGCCAGTTGAATGTCCTAGGCATTTATGATAAATAAGAACTCAAATCTAATTACAAGCTAAATAGATTAAAACAACAGTCAACACTCAAACATCAATTCCGCAGTCAGAACTCATTCCACATCCACATGTACCACCACCACCCAGCTTTGCCCTCTCACACTCTCTCTCCACTCATTACCCACCTATTAAAAACAGTTACAATCAGAAGAATAAACTCAAGCATCCAAACACATATGATACTCCCAAAAACAGCACCAGCAAATATTTGTATACATCAGTCGGATGGGAAAAGAAAAGTTTTCAGGTTTGATTTAAAAAGAGGGCAGTGTGGCAAAATATCTGAGCTGACATGCGAGATTGATCCATACAAAAGGGACCTGAGAGGCAAAGGAACACAGACTACCAGACATAGATCACCACCAATGATTGAACCAAATTTACCAAAGCTATGTGAAAAGATTGAAGTTGTCCATGGAATTCTGGCTTGGATATGACGTGAGGACCTGGATCTAAGGGAGGATCTATTATAAGCTCAACCTTAGCAGAGATCAACACTCACCTAAGTGTCCTTTGAGTTCAGTAACATTTCATGTAAGTTAAAGATCATGTAGTGTTTCATATGCAACTGTCAAATCTTATCTGGTCCTTTCTTTTCATATTGATTTTGTGGGATATTTCTTACTTAATACTGTTTTCAACCACAAAATATCAAGATGTTCATTATGCTTTTTATCTTTGAAACTGTTTTTTAACCACAAAATGTCAAGATTTTTATTTTGCTGAGTGATGTTTCAGGAACTTAGTTTTTTCTTCAGCTTTGTAATTCATGTCTGGACATTATCATACCAGGTAGAAAACTAGTTCGCTAAAATTCCCTATTAAGATTCAGACTTTAGATTCCCACCCATGAAAGACTTTTTTTTCTTTATATCTGTCTATGTTTTTTATACTTGATCCATATACGTAACTTTGTGCTAAGACTCTTGTTTATTTGAACCCTTGATTGCTATGGCTTTCTGAACCAGGCCTATGGCCCAGTGCTATTTCATCATGCTGACATTGCTGTAGGAATAGTGTAAATTTCTTGTTTCTTGTAACTCCCAAAAATGATGACCTAAAACACAATAAACTGCACATTTTTAGACAGGAAATCGAGTTGTCCAAACCTTTATGAAGATAAGAGGTATGTAATAGAACGAAACGAATGAAAATGTTATCCACTGGGATTTTTTTTTTCTTTTTTTTACTTTTTGTTTTTTTTGTTGTTGTTTTTTTTTTGCTGTCCCAACCTCTGTGCCACCTCAGAGGCAGTGCATCCCACGCCGCTCATTCCGACACCCCGTCCACAGCCACAGCCCGGTCGGCCCCCGCCGCAGCCCCGGCAGCAGCAGTCCACAGAAAGCAGTCAATGTCAAGCCGTCAAGAGGCAACCCATCACTTCGGTGGTGTTCAGTGGCACCTGTTCTGATCTAACATACGCAGGACACCACCTATTAAGCCCCCTACTGACGACAATAATTGCTTAGTCGCGGAGCCGGCGTGAGTGAGCTCTCCCCCTGGAGGGTGCCACCACGTCCGTCCAACGACAGCCCCCTATGGACTCGCCGATACCGGTGACCCCGACAGAACCAAACCAAGGCCACAGACGTGGAGAGGACATCGAAACTGAGGTCACCATGAGAGCAGGGCATGAAGGGCCACAGAACTTGAGACTTTTTTTTTATGCTGATCGATGAGAATGAGGATGATTAAGATGATGCTACGGATTTCCATTTCGGTCTGAGACTACATGACAGGGCTGTACTCTACGCTTCCTTTCATAATATATCCCGTGTCAACCAGGCCCGAGAGATACAGGCACCTGCAGTGTTGGTCAGGAAATTTGAGCAACACTCTCAGAAACGCATCCATTAAGTGGATGAAACTCGACTGTGTGGTCCCAGTCTTCCCCCACTGAGTCCGCAGCAAACTCAACTCTGGGTAGGAGCCGGTCGGGGCAGATAAACCCCACATGACTTCTGATGGGATTCGAACCCACGACCTCCCAGCTGGAGTCCGCGACGCTAGCCACTTCGCCACGGCGGCTGGTCATGTTATCCGCTGTTGCTCTGGCAATTGTTTTACCCAGTCTTTGTGCACATATACACTTCTATTTTAGCAACAGCTTCACCAAGAGTCAGCCAGTTTTTCATCACTTTAAAGGATTAGATAAACTTCCTGCCACAAAGTAAATTTTGTTCAAATCACTGCCCAAATTATCAACAGAAATAAGTGCTACACAGGAGTATCAGTGGACAAGGAAGTAACTGCAGTTACTTGATATTGATTTATCACCACACTAGGGGGTTTAGATGGTGCTGCTCAACTTTGGTTGTCAATAAAAAGTGCAAGGCAAATGGCCTTTGAGAAAAACTGCGAAACATTCATTACCGATAGTCTGGTTTGGGCTGACAGTCAAGAGGATAAAGATCCATTTCTTAAAGTTTTCTGGAGGCTCTTGGCAAAAAAGTTACAGATAATCACTGAAATTATATTTTTCACTTTCTTACCCAAACACTTTCTTACCCACCTAGTTTGAGTGCCATCACCCTACTTGGGTGTGAATGTCCAGAAAGACTGAATATGAATTGTTCAACAAGAGACCTCTCCACAATGTCTGCTGGAGTGACCTCCCTTTTCGTACCCCCCCCCCCCCCCCCCCCCCCAAATATATGCTAGCATATTGACATCATTACCAAAAGTTTCCAGCATATCATCATCTTGATGATCCTTTCCACCTTTGCCACACACGGCCAGAGTGAGGGACATGGGTGCAATGCCACTGAGTGGAACAGACGATGGGACAGCAAAAAGAAAAAAAAAAGATAAATGAAAAAAATTAAATTCTTTGCCACAACAGTTCACCTTCAGTATTTTCATCATCAAAATTCTTCTTTTTTTTTTTTTTTTTCTGTACAGCTGCAATGAGCCTTTGATGCGTCTGGCGCTATACGAGAACGGGCCGGTGGCCATAGGCTTTGAGGTTCTGTCCGACTTCATGCATTACAAGGGAGGCATCTACCACCACACTGGCCTGTCAGGGGGCTTCTCTCCCTTTGAACTGACCAACCATGCTGTGCTGGTGGTGGGCTATGGGGCGGACAAGTTGACAGGTCAGTTCCTCGGATTTTTTTCAATGGCTCGAAAATTGAACGGTCATAAACCTTTTAAATATATCAGCAAATTACATAGCTGGATAAGTAGATGGATAAATGTTTCCAGACAAGTAGGAGGATATCTAGTCATGGCTACATGCATGAAATTATATGTAAATTGGTTGTTAAACGGAGGTGAGTTATGGTTGGTTTGGGCAAGTCGTTGCTAGGGGTAAATGGTTGGGTTGGTAGACGGATTGTTGCTTTATTGACAGGTGTAGAATTGCAATGTTTGTCAGATAGGTAGATGTTCTTGCTTTGTTGTTGGAAGGCTATTTATGTGTACTGAAGGACCCAGTTCTCATCATTGTATTATTGATGGAAGTTATGCTCTTTAATAAGTGGTTTGTCGTGACAGATTTCTTCTTGTGAAATTTAATCCATTCTTTGATGATAGAAGACTTCACCACTGTCTAGTGCCATGCGGTTTTCTGTTGATTTATGTGATCAATGAAATACTGTTTAGGTACCAATTATGCACTTTTCACTCATTTCCATCCGTACTCAGAATCATTGTACTCAGAGATAGGGGGGAGGAGGGGGCAGGATTAGATTTTCTGGCATTTTTTTTTTTTCAGCTACCTCGCCTGCACTAAAGCATGAAACAGTTAATTTTCTCAGTTTTGTTCAGTGTGATTTCAGATCATGATGTTAAAAAGAACACCTGAACATGAAAAATATGATCCTGTTTCTGACCACCTTCTTGTTCCAGTGTACAGCCTTTTAGCGAGAAAATGAAAGTAACTGTAATTGTTCCAACTCCTTTCACATTGTACCTTTGTGTGCTTGCAGGTGAGAAGTACTGGATCACCAAGAACAGCTGGGGGGAAGAGTGGGGGGAGAAAGGATACTTCCGCATCCGTCGAGGTGACGACGAATGTGGCTTTTGAGAGCATGGCTGTCCAGTCCACCCCCATTCTTTCCCTGTGATGCTCTGTGCCATAAGCACACACTGCTGTTTGCTTAACATGACATGCATCCCAAAGATGATCCTTCAAATTTTTTATATTTTAAACAGCTGGTCTTTAAAAAAAACATGTTTTTTTTTATGTGATTCCTGGTGTTGGAATTCTTATCTTGCCAAAGTGCTTTTTGTTTAAATTTCAATGCCTTTTTCTTAATAGTGTCCTGATCAAACTGATGCCTTTAATCACACTTCATGTTTCATCCTCTTGCTAAAGCAGCACTGGAAACCTGTACATAAGAAGAGAAAATATCAGCTTGCAAACTTGTACATAAGAATAAAAAAATATCGGCATTACCTCGAAGCTTTGATGCTTGTGTAATGGAATCTGTTCACAATGTGATAAGAACAAAAGGAAAGGTAACAAGTGATGCTAGCACAGATATACAGGGTGTGTGTCGCTTGCTCAGATCATGTTGCTGGCTCTTCACATGATACTCATGGTAATGTCTTTAAGGGAAGTGAAATCAGCGTCTTGTTTTTAGTGCAGAAGAGAGCAAGGTTCATATGGTCATTGTAAGTTTAGGAACTAAGGTGTAGTTTCTAAGGCTTTGACCCTTACCCTGCTGACTGATATTCTCATCAATTTACTAGCAAAAATTTTGACCTGATCCAGAAATTCGTGTTTTCTGTTGCTCCTAGTTCTCAATGTCTTTCAGGCAGACCAGTGAAAGTACTTATCAACTGACAAAGAGATAAACAAAGATTTTCAAATGGAGCACAAAAACCAGTGAAAAATAATAAGCATTACAAAAAGCAATTGAAATGCTTCAGAAAACAGAAAACAAAAAACATGTACAAGTGTCAAGTTCACAGATTCACTTCTCTCAGCTTGATGGCACTGACTGCATCTTCATCTGCACGATTTTGTGAAGTTCTTGCAAAATTTGCACAACTTGATCAAGCATGAAGAAGTATGTCACCATGAAATTTGACGTGCCTTGATAACAAATTTGGATTTGGGACATGCTGCCAAATCTGCTTTTTCTTTGCTCGCACTGCACATGTAAGAACCGCTAAGATTCACAGGAAAGAGAGCTTTAGAGGTATCAAACTCGCATTATGAATCACCTACAATTACTGGCATGCAGGATGAAGGAGAGAATTTGCTCAACACGTACACCGTATTGATAGCATATGACAATCTAAGCAGAGAGCAAGTATGCTGTACATGTACATTGAAGGTTAGAGGTTTAAAGTCTTTAAAAACTGAATGGAGTTTGTAAACTTGATGCTGTTCCTTCCAAACTATGATTTTGTGGTTGTTGCAAATGAAATCAGTCCATCATGGAGTCAAAGACTGGCTGCTTGAACTTTTCAGTAATTTGGAGATACTGTGGAAATTGGATTCTACTAATAGTAGCTTTGTGCTGAATGAATTTTGCGTTTAATTTTGGAAGCAGGTAACATCTACTCTGAATTAAGGTTGATCTCATACACAAGCATTTGTCTTTGTGTGATTTGTAAGCAGGCAGGTATTCATTGTATTTGGAAATTTAATGCAGTTAGGTTTTACACTTTTCTAAATTTTGTACCCCCTTTTTTTAAGTGAAAATCCTGAGAGAATGTTAATCTTCTGAATATGAAATGTTTATACAAATATATTTTTTATCAGTTTACCTGAATATGTGGAATCAAAGCAGTTGTCTGTGTTATTTGTCATTCAATAAACAAGTGCTCATACTTCATACACAACTGTGTGCCTTGCTACATGTAACTGTTCTTCATCTAGTTTTTTGTTATTGTTGTTTTAACAATTTATTTCAGTGATTTCGAAATTGGAAATGAAATGAGGCAGGGAACAGTAAACAATAAACAGTAAACAAGTGGGGTAGTTTTTTGCTCCCATAAGGAAATCTAACACAGAGCAACTTTTATTCAAGACTGGCACAGCCTTTCAAACTTGAATAAAGTCAGACAAATACAAAGATGAACAATCTAACGGGGGGGGGGGGGGGGGGGGGGGGGGGAAAAGCGCAGGCCAACAACTTAATTGTCGTCATAGTAATATCTTGGCAAAACTTTGGACTTAAGGAAGGGGGAGGGGGGTGGAAGGTTGAAGATGGAGAAACTGGGAACATGAATTTAAGAAATATAGTGCAGATATGAAACTCTTCACTAGCTGCATAAGGGAACCATCGCAATCCCTTTTGAGGACAGATATATTTGTATTGCCTGCTCCGAGGCCTTTTGTCCACTGGGTCGGAACTCATCAGGGAGACACGGCTGGTTGTATCTGCGCTCCTGGCGTCAATAGACACACACCACAGTCAAATATATCTGTCCTCAAAAGGGATTGCGATGGTTCCCTTATGCAGCTAGTGAAGAGTTTTCATATCTGCAATATATTTTCTTAAATTCATGTTCCCAGTTTCTCTCTATTTCAACCTTCCACCCCCCCCCCCTCCCTCTTCCTTAAGTCCAAAGTTTTGCCAAGTTATTACTATGAAGACAATTAAGTTGTTAGCCTGCGCTTGTTCCCCCCCCCCCCCCCCCCCCCCCCCCCCTGTTAGATTGTTCGTCTTTGTATTTGTCTGACTTTATTCAAGTTTGAAAGGCTGTGCCAGTCTTGAATAAAAGTTGCCCTGTGTTAGGTTTCCTTATGGGAGCAAAAACTACCCCACTTGTTTACTGTTTATTGTTTACTGTTCCCTGCCTCATTTCATTTCCAATTTCGTTTTGATTAAATCGATGTTATTTGTATTTTGTTTCTGTCCGTTTTGTGTGTTTGTCTTTTGATCTCCCTTGCACTCTTGGGTGGATCCTCAGTCTCAAAGATTGCCCCCTACATTTTATACTATTTGCATAATATCTTTAGATTTTCAGCAACTTTTTCCCCCCCCACACTTTAGTTTGGTTTCATTTACTACCCTTCACTGGCTGCCTCAGGGGGTGCTATTGGATTCTTTTTTTTGTACCCTTTGTGGTGAGAACACCATGGTATTATGAACTGTGGTGTGTCTATTTGACGCCAGGAGCGCAGATACAACCAGCCATGGATCCCTGATGAGTTCCGACCCAGCAGACAAAAGGCCTTGGAGCAGGCAATGCAAATATATCTGTCCTCAAAAGGGATTGTGATGGTTCCCTTATGCAACTAGTGAAGAGTTTTCATATCTGCAATATTTTTTCTTAAAATTCATGTTCCCAGTTTCTCCATCTTCAACCTTCCACCCCCCCCTCCCCCTTCCTTAAGTCCAAAGTTTTGCCAGTTTATTACTATGACAACAATTAAGTTGTTGGCCTGCGCTTGGTCCCCCCCCCCCCCCCCCATCCACCCCCTGTTAGATTGTTCGTCTTTGTATTTGTCTGACTTTATTCAAGTTTGAAAGGCTGTGCCAGTCTTGAATAAAAGTTGCCCTGTGTTAGGTTTCCTTATGGGAGCAAAAACTACCCCACTTGTTTTTACTGTTCAATGATCTCATTTTAGAGGAATCATCCCAGCTGACCACAGGGGTTCCTTCAAGGCTGTCGCTACTAAGGCAAAAGCAGACCTATCCACCCGTATTTCACCCAAATCTCTACACATTTGACAAAAACATGACAAACTAATGAAAAATATGTTTAAAAAAAAGAAAAAAAATCGAGACCAAGTTTTTACATGATAGTTTCACTTGCATACTGCGACCATTGTGCACTACTGGTACACCAAAAGAGCAATAACTCTTGCTAACTTTCGGCATGAATTTGCATTTGGTCATTTCTGTTTTTTCAGCTACATGACCACTAGACCTTGAAATGAATTATAGAAAAAAAAAGAATGATTAAAAAAAAAAGAAAAAAAGCGACCCAGAGGGAGGGCATGAATGAGGGCCAAAGTATGTTGATAAATCAGATTTGAAAGTAATTTGTGCCAACAGAACTTATTTTTACTGTGGTTGTTACAAGATCTGGGTTTTTCTTTCAAGTACTCCACTGGCAATTTTAGGGTAAACAGACCTGGTAAAAGTCTTTGGGAAAAATAAACAACAACACAGAAATTAGCTACAAAATACATGTATAATTATATAACAGACTCACAGCCTTACGGTTAATCTATGGACATCCTCCAGGCAAATAAAATTAGACTGTTATGAGGTTGCCAGCCATTCTGCTTGATTTGTCACCCACCAGGAGAAAAAATAATTGGAAAAAAAATGTTAAACATAAGAAAAAAAGACCTCACTGAGCTATACTGGCAAATAGATATTTGTTTCTTTCTTTCTTTGTTCCTTGGCTAGAGATTCCAGGTTCACTCTTGTTGAAATGTTTTGTGTAAGTGACCATTTTAAATCCTGTTCTCGAGGTAGTCACATATCTCTGGAGCCACACTAGGAAGAAACTGTAGAAGAGCTTAACAACAGAAACTTTTCAAAGAAAAAAAACCCACCCCCCACCCATCTCCTCTAGGAAAGTGTTTTGACCCTGAGTTCTATACGCTCTAAGGGCTGTATGCAGACTGACTCCCAAATGCTGTTTTGCTGCCACTTTTTTCTTTTTCCTGGCACTGCTAGCATTTGAACCCACTACTGAATGAATAAATTCAAGATAAATAAATAAAGAGATACTGCTTAATAAAGAGCAGTGCACTTTTTTTTTCCGGTTTCTGTTCACTTGTCACTATGGATTCTTTTTCCTCAGCAGAAGACACACGCTACTAAAGCATGGGACCCTACCTTAGTAGCAACACTGACAGGCAGGGCAGCAGATTCAGATCAGATGGGGGGGGGGGGGGGGGGGGGGGGGGGGGGGGCAACAGCAGCATTACGTAAGCTCAAGAGAGTTGGTGCTCAAAACAAGTCACCTGCCACACAACTATTTGACTCCGATGTGAAGTCAGTTGCTCTATATGGAGGACACACACACATATCAAGAGTCTAGACATTTTTCAATGGCTGCATCAGAAAAATCCTCAGATCTGCTTGCCAAACACCATCAGCAACAGCGACCCCTGACAGAAAAGGCACTAGCTACCAGTTGATGAGAAGAAAGGACCCAGACTGAAAACATGTGCTTGATGGCTCTGTCTTACTAATCAAAACAACAGGCAGTGAGCCAGTAAACGCTGGTGGTGATAATATTCGTTTTAAATCAACAGTCTCTAGACCAGACACTTCCAAAGCAGGATCAGATCAGCAGCGTGTGTAGCATGTCATTCTTGGTAGTCCCACCATATTGCCTCAGTTCATAAGTATCTGTCAACTGATGCAACAGCAAAACCTGTCAGCTCACTACTCATTTTGATTATTGTAATTCAGTGTCATATAAATTGCCTCCAGAACAAATATCCAGGTTTCAGTGAATCCAAAACAGTACAGTGCAACTCATCTCAAACAAAACACAGGCATGCCTACCATCCCGGACCATCCGGGATTGTCCCGGAAAGTTGATTTTAGAAGCCACTGTCCCAGAAATCCCGGATTTGCAACACGCGTCCCGCAAAAAAAAATCGGGCATCCCAGAAAAAAAAAAAAAATCAGGCATCCCAGAAAAAAAAATCGGGAGTTAAAAAGCCGTTCGTTCTTATAATGCTGCACAGAACTGAGCCAAGAATACCGTCTGCTAGAACGAGTAGACGTAATACGCGTGTGTGCAAAAAAAAAAAATCCCCAAAACTTCGCTTTCACTTTCAAGTCAGAACATGGCGTCGAAGAGGAGACATGATGTCGACACAGAGTCGGATTCTGACTCTTCAGATGAGTCAGAAAGGAGTGAAAAGAAAGAGATAACGACCGTGAAGCGAGTTTGTGTCTTCAAAAAAGAATTATCGGAAAAGTGGCCTTGTCTACAAGGGAGGAAAGGAGTTTCGTTTGCATTCTGCAAGATGTGTGTGTAATTTCTCAGTGAAATCTAGCGGCAAACAATGTTTCTATCTTGACACTGTTCTGTCCCTGATTTTACGGATTTGTCCCTGATTTCGGTCTGTATTGTCCCTGAAAGCAAATTTGGGGGTAGGCATGCCTGAAAACAAAGCGAGAGATACCATTCCACCACTACTGGAAGTGCTTCACTGGCTGCCTATTGGATTTCATGGCAAGTACAAGCTGGCTACTCTCTCACTTTCCATTTCCTTGATGGTTCTTTTCCGCCACACCTGTCCCCTGTGTTCTGTGCATAACAGTCATCACGTATCCTATGCTCCCCGAGTCAGGGAATTCCAAAGTTTCCAAAGCAAAATCTACAATCATTTGGTGAGAATTTTTGTGACTTCTCCACCCTACCCCACCCGCAACCCACCCATCCCAACTGTTTAAATCTCTGCCTCCCACTTTACAAAATCTGTCCACCTTGCCTGCTTTCAAAACACAGCTAAAAAAAAAAATCAGCCAAGCATTTTAGCAAATATTGTTCCCCACACATGTGTGCACAGCAAGTTCCATAGTGTTAATGTGCTAGTGCATGAAGGTGTAAATGGTGCATGAAAGCGCAATGAGCAGTTTCAATAAGAAATAGACTATAAAATAACAATTATTACTGAGATAATCAGACAAGGGACGTCATTCAGGTGAAGCTATAAACAGGAGTGCCGTTTCCACATGTGTATCTTTCACTTTTGTATTCCTGTCCTTACGTGCACCACATATCCAATTAAGTATAGTTGGTTAAGAAAAAATTCAATTGATTCATAGGAAACGGGGGGAGAGAGAAAAGAGTCAATGACAGGCGATATGTTTTTTTTTTTATCTACATTTATTTTCAAGACACAGGGGGACTGGCTGCCAAATGGTTAGTGTTCACCCATAGAGCCGAATTCAAATCATTCACTGGGTTAAAATTGTATGGCTAAACCTTGCTGTGCAACTAGCAGTAAGTGATCAGCTGATTCAGTTCAGGGAAGATTAAAGCAGTGGAAGGAGGGAGTTGTGTTCCACTTTCCATAATGGTTTGCCCTGGGCACGGTGATCCTCGTCAAAGTTGGTGATTCCCCCAGCAACATAATGTTGTTCAAAGAGATTAAAACTGATGACATGCAACAAACAAACTTTCCCAGATTCCAACAAAGCCACGGCTAGAGTTAGCTACCTTGTATTTTGTCTTTTTATTATTCCAGAGTCAGAAACAAAGCAATTCTTTCATACAAATTTCAATTTATAAATAAGTCAGGTCCTGTCCATAACAAGAAAAATCCATGGAAAGAGGGGGAGTGAGGGGAAAAACGCATGCTAATCACTGTGACATATCTTGCACAATTCTCATCATCACTGTCCATGCATATGTAATAGAATGACATGCAGCTTCCATAGTCTTACACAGTTTTGTAAGAACACACTCAAGCTAATTATGATAAGCATAACTCAGTTTACACATCAAACAAACCAATGTTAGATATCATATATAGCCAATCTGTTCCAGGAGGGAGGTGTGGGGGGTACAAGTACTGTACAACTGTGATTCTGAGTCGCATGTTCTTTTCACTGATGCTTGACCTTTGGAAACAAAGAGAGTGGGCATGTCATGGAGAAAGAAAGGGGGGGGGGGGGGGGGGGGGGGGGGGGGGGGGGGGAAGAAGAAAGCAAGAGCATTTGGGATTTGTTGGTTTCTTTTAATCACAGATCCTTCTAATAAGCCAAGCGTACACCAGATCCATCTGTTCAGTATATACATACAGCATTTAATCTCAGTCAAATCATTGTATAAACATGTGAATTTTGTAGAAACTTGTGGGCACTCAGTTTCTCTCAAGTCTGCGCTCTGAACACTGATAACTGATATAAATCCATGTTGCCAAGTCTGAGAAGACCGAACTCGTTTAATATAAAAAAAAATTTTTTTAAAAAGTAAATAAATACCCAAATAAATACTGTACAAAGTCTGAAATGATTGCAACGCCAAATAGACAAAATTAAAGCTACATGCGTATTTATCAGCATATTTACAAATTTGATCAATGTTCCATTCATTCCGAACTCTGTATCACAAATTAAGAAAACAGTTCTACTTCGATGTGGAGACATGTACAAAATTTTCCCACTGTGGTCTGAAACATACAAGCACAAACGTCAGGGGTGATTTCATCAACGAATGCACAAGAAATCAAAACAAAACTGTTCACACTTCTCAAGACCAATCACTATTATCTGAATATACACAGCACAAAAACACAAATGATGGAAAAGTAGAAAGGCTAAATACCAGAATGGGATGATCTGATTTCTTAACAAGCAATACTGTTGTTTACAAGCAAGACTCTCAACATTTCTTATACCTGTGATTTGCCGTACCGGCCAACAATTATGCCAATTATACCAGTATTCATGTGTTCTTGCAATAACGGATTTGTCTGGACGCAAAGGAAAGACATGCCATGCCCTCTCACTCAAGTCAACTCTCACTTTCAATAATACCCATGCATACAATGTGTGCCCCCAAAAAACAAACGAGTCCTGCTCAGATTCCTAACTGCATTTGCCTCTATCACATCACCTACCTGATCTCAAATCGTTTTCAGTGTCTTTGTTTCATACAAAAAATTGCTAGCTTTACCTGGTGACCTGGTTCAAGCTGAAAAGAGTATTCCACTATTAATTCCCTATCATTCCACAATTCAATTCCCTATCACACCCTTCCACTGATGCCCACCCCCACTCCTGATAAACTGCTGAGCATCCACATCTCCAGTGACAGGATTTGCACAACTCATGACAAAATCACTATACGGCAAACTCCTTAAACAAGCCATCACAAATGCACCAGATGTAATTTTTCATTTCCTTTTAGAGGACAATATTTCATTTTATATGAGCAATATGTAATCATGAGTGAATGTGGATCCATTTTCTTACCTTGATAATCTTACTTATATGAAGTCTTGTTTTTTTCCACTGTAACTGGATCTACAGCCCTCAAATAGTCTGGTCTGCTGAGCTAAAAGTCACAAAAATTGAAACTGAAATTCCCTGCCTCACACCCTTTCCTTCAGCGTGCTCCTTCCTCTCTCTCTCCTGCCCACCTTTGGTTCCTTTTCTTAGTTCATGCATAGCTCCCCACCTTGGGTAGCAAGAGTAAGCAGAGTTAAGGGGAAGAGAGTGCTTCCATAGTGAGATCATGACATGGTCCTCAACAGGCGCAGAACCCTTAATGGTTAGTGTACACACACACACACACACACACATACACACTCAGGAGGGAGGACTGGATTCTCATAGGAACACATGGTTTGGCAACAAACCAGTGTCATTTCCCCAACCCCCTCAACTTCCTTTTCATTACTAAACTTTTCTCTCCAAATATGCTAAAAACAGACAAAGTAATTTTAAACGGAGGCCTGAAATTAGCAAACATCACTGAAAACACTTTAGGAACAACTGGCAGCTACTGTTCATGTGCCTGCACATGAAGCTGAATGTTGCAAGCACCAAAACTCTAAAACATTTCAATGGTGCCTTTAATCACTAGTGCTCCACTGTTATCGCCGTTATTAATCCTATCAATGTTGTTATTGTACACAGAATGGTACAGAATGCTTCCACCATTCAATCTGCAAAGCACTGTCAGGATTTGAAATCACCTGAAGACAACTGAAGAAGTCCGCATGAGAGCAAGCTGTCTCCTACAAAATGCTGCACCCTCAAGCTGTTTCCTGCAAAATGCTGCATCCCAAGAACCAAACCCTTTCCTTTCATATAAACCAACCAAAATGTAACAGTTCACTCCAATTTTCTAAGAAGTGCATATATAAGCAGCAGGCACTGAAAAATTACTTCTCGGAACAAAAATTGCCACTTGCTCTGTACTGCTTAAAAAAAAAAAAAAAATTTGTGTACTCATCCTGCAAGAAAATCACATCACCAAGTAAAGCTCTATTTACCATAGATTATTGTGCAATCAACACAAAATGATGAGGAAGAATACCACTACGTTTATGTTTGCTGTAAGGTTCTTTAATTATTGCTGAAGAGTTCCCAAATTCATTTTACCTAGCAAAAGCAAAATCAAATTACAATTCGCCCCTCTCACATACAGTATAACTGTCACTCTAAATCACATACATATTCACATACACTGGATTTGTATACACAATCAGATTGAAGAAGGTGCAAAAGAAGCAATGACAGACACATACCAGCAAAATGTTCAAAATACATTTCTCCCCTGTCTCACTCATTGCAACTATAATATAATAATAATTAAAAAAAAAAAGCCCTAAATAAGTAAATAAAAGCATAACCTCAGAAGTTTCTGATACTGTGATACACTTGAATTCTAGTCTGATTTGGTGAACTGCTCTCTTCCATCCAAGCATTCTTGCATCACAAGATTTGATTCTGTGATTTTAAAATCACATACCTTAAATACTTTACCCTATGCTTGGGAGAGTGAAGAGCAAGACCCATGACTGGACAGTCAGTTGACCAAAAGGCTTTTGGACACAGAACTGATTATAATCCCACGAAGGAAACCATAATCCATCTTCAGGGATAACTGTTCCCTAAATGTTGAGAAAACATTGACTGGAAATAGGTTGGATGACTGCAAGGTTATTATGATTACCTCTTCTACCCCCTCTCCCCTTCCCTACCCCTCTTAAAAGAAAAAAAAAAAAACAAAAAAAAAATTTGCCAGAAACTACTGAAATATTTAATTCTGTCATGTGGGCAAACAGACACTGCAATATGGACAGCTAGTCGTCAGCGTGGAATTTGTACAGTCACACCTTCAGGTCACCAGATTACCAAAGAAGACCTATCATGTTACAACTCTGGCCTGAGAAAAACCATCTCAAAGACTTACTAGAATACTTACAGGAAAGTGGTCCACAAAGGCAGCAACTCGGTCCACAACAGAAAAAAGCAAGGGGGAAACGAGGCATGATTAAAATGGTGACAGAAAAGAGGAAGTTGCTTGCAAAGAACGTCCTGAGGGCAGAGACATCTACCCATGTGACGAGGACAACAAAAATCCTCTAAATGAAACACAACACAGAAATACTGTTACCTTTGTTGATTAACACACATAAACAAACACATGCATGCAAACTACACACACACACACACACACACACACACACACACACACACACACACTGACAACAACAAAACCTGGACACGTAGGTTCGCTCATGATTTGGAGCTATTGGTATGAAAAATATGGCACTGGCTTCTCAAAAACAAAAATTTGCAAACAAAGACCAAAAGTCACTCAGTGTGGAGACAAAATAATTACGATAAACAAAACCAACCACAAACATGCCCTATAATGATATCAAATGAAGCCCCCCACTAAGACCTAAAATAAGAGATCTCACGGCAAGGGTGCTCTCTCAATTCAAGTGTAAAAGGACTCAATATGAGTAAAGACCAGAAATCAATGGAGATAAATGCCATACATGACAAAATCTTTTTTTTCCAAACCTCATAACTTTGATACACACTCCTACGTGAGTTCATCAATCTATAAAAAAAAAAAAAATAAATAAATAAAATACTTCATTAGAATGTGCAGTTGTCATCAAAGTGGTTTCTTCTTCACACATTCTCACTTTTGAGTGAACCTGCTTGTTCAATATCAACACTCTCTCTACACAGTAGAGCACATCTCAATGGGTCAGCAACTCTATTAACTCAATTACCATACCAATCAAATCGTCAACACAATAGACCCTCCTTAAGTACTGACTCATCATATCATTAAAAAAAAAATCAATATCTTGGAATCATCCAAAACATGAACTATCCATAAAATGAAAAATTCAAAAACAAAAAAAGATACCAGATACTCAATGTCTAATGGTGTTTTAAGCCCAGCAGGCCAAGGAGGCAAGACAAGAACAGGAAGCTAACTCTGGACAGTGCAGTCCCTTATCAAGATTGAACAAATCTGGGATCCACATCTGAAAACATTAATTTTCTGCCAGGGGAAGTTACATTTAGTACTGACAGGAGTTACTTCCCATCCATCTACTCCTACCCCCCCCCCCCCCCCCCCCCCCCCCCCCCCCCCCCCAATAATAGAGATATGAAAAAAAAATTATTATGTTGACATTCAATCATAAAAAAGTTGTTTCCATGAAAACATGTTACTCTGTAATTAGTTATCAGCTTTCAACAGTAAGTTGTCAGTGTTCACATTCAGTTGACAATTTGTAATTCTCCTGTCAATAACGTGAACAGAGTCTCACTCCACCATTTGATCCGCATCCACAACACAGGTCCTCAAAATTGATTGGGTCTTTGGGTCACATTTATTTCATTTCACCAATATGGTTAAGAAGTTACTTGTGTCATACAATTTTGAGTAGTCTTGCCAAGTGATCCTGAATCGGCTGCTTGATCCACATCTGCACTACTGATCCACTTCGAAACTTAACGGGTTCTCCTTTAATTCTTCAGATGAAGTTGAGTAAACATACATTAATACACCTTCGCATGATCTGTTGACAGCTCTAGAGACAACTAATCAGACACAGATGAAGATATCTTCCTCTTGGCAGTGATACCAAAAAAACCACACACAATGAAGGGAAGAGTAGTACTCCTCTTTCTGCAGATGAAACACTTTCCTACAAAGTGGGCTTAAGTGAAAGTTCAGAAAACAGCAACCGAACTTATTTTTGCAATAAATCTTTAGATAGAGGGGAGCAGGGAGTAGAAGAAAATCCATCTGTAACATGAGATGGAAACAATGTTTTCCTTTAAGTTAAACATAAATCTTACATTAATTTTATTTGTAGACAACAGAAATGTCCTGTGTAGTTGATAACTGTAATAAAAGCTTGCATTTGATGTTTTCTTAGTTGTATTAGCTTTGTAAAGTGAGTATTAGTAAGAGATAAGAAAATGACTTCCCAGACAGCAAGGGTCCTAGGGCCACCTAGATTCTAGCCAGATCCAGCTCGGTTGTCCTAGATATCCTACGCTCATCCGCTTGTCTTGGAACCCAATCTAGGTTCTAGCTTGGCACTAGCATGCCAGCCAAGCAGCGTGCTGCACCTAGGGTGCCTAGCTAGATTCTAGATAGGTACTACCCGGTCACTCAAGCAAGTGCTGACCTAGGGAACCAAGCTAGATTCTAGCACAGCCCTAGCCTGCACCCTAGCACGCGCGCTCTACCTCCCATAATGCGCTGAGTCATCAGGCCAACCAAACTGGACTATATTTAGCGCAAATCTCAATTCCATTTTTTCTTTATGTTTTTCTTTTGTTTCACATTCTACAGTATTCTAGCTGCGTAATCACCAGAAATGATAGAAAACACGAGAATGTTGCACATGTTTTGATTGTTTTATGTTTTTTTTTCGTATTTACATGAGATTTTCCGATCCGGAATTTTGTGTGGTGGTCGACACTTTTCATTGACCGGAGTCGTGCCGTTTGCCGTTCTTTGTTCGCCGGTGCAAAGCAGCTGTGAACACGTGTGTCACTTACAGTGGGCTTTTTGGACCTTTTCTCCATTTTTTAAAAGGTAGTTTTGTACTTTTCTTTTTTTTTAAACAGGTCTTCGTACTGGTTGAAAAAACAGACGTATACGAAAATTTGTTTTCTGAGACTTTGAAAGCCTGTGATCAGGCTGCTGTGATTTTCGGCGAAAACGAAGCCAAAGCGCAAAAATTGTCTTTTGTGTGTGATTCTGTTGAACTTGATTCAGATCGATAGCCGCCACTTCTCCGTAGTCCTTTGTGTTCGGACTCTGTTAGTGACAGTCGTGATGTTCAATTGAACACTCCTGTTAGAGTTAGACGTAATAATCATACTGATCACACAGACAGTAGTGCTTCTGATACAAATGATGGACTTGATGGGCTTGTTGGTGGTAATAAGTCTGATAGCGCCACAGAACTTAGCACCAATGAAGTTGAGAACTGGGAAAACGACATTTATACTGATACACTTTCAGGTTTTTGTGATTCTTATAACGATGATTTAGAAGGTGAAATGAATGAAGAGAATTTTGTACTTTTGCTGCTGCATGTTGGCATTTTTTGTTTATGTAGCTCTGAATTATGTGAAAGTCATGTTGATTATGGAGCGGCATGAAACGAACATTACTGATGAAGACGTACATGAGCGATTGGCTGGCCACATGGAGGGACTGTGTCCCAGGTGGCAAAAGTAAGCCAAAAACAGTGGTGGTGGTGGTGTGGACGACCCGGCAGAGGCCAACACAGAAATTGTGTGACTCAATGCATTTAAGAGAATTTTCAATAAAATTACCTGAATTGCTCCCATAATAACTGATGTGTGTGTGTGTGTGTGTGTGTGTGTGTGTGTGTGTGTGTGTGTGTGTGTGTGTGTGTGTGTGTGTGTGTGTGTGTGTGTGTGTGTGCATGCGTGCGTGCGTGTGTGTGTGTGTGCATGCGAGTATGAATTTCATGGTGGACAACAAACAGAATGGCTGTGAAGCCTGGATACTGTGAAAGGATGAAGAAAATATAATCAATGCAACAGAAAAGAGTTCTACTACGGACGACTTTCCAGAATCAAATGGACAGACACAGAACAAACCACAGCATGTTAAATGAACTGAATGCTAAGCACCAACTGTTCACAGGGATCAACAGAAGAAAAAACTGAAACATGTAGGCCATGTGATCAAAAACACAAAGATAGGATTGATGTCAACAGTCATGCAGGGGAAGTTTAAGCAAAGTTCAGAAAGGGACAACTGCACACATCCTACTTCAACAACATTGCTGGTGTGTGTGTTTTTTGGAAGTTGCCTACAGATGTCTCAATTGTGAGACTTGGAGAAGATGTGTGACTTTGGGAGACAATGGCACCCACTGGCGACACGGGTGAAGGAGAAGGATGAGGTAGATGATGATGGCAATACAGCCCATCATTGAACTAGCTATAGAAGGCCAGCGTCAGCCGTGCTAGAACTAGCATTACTAGTTGCAAAGTGAGACAACTGCAGCAGGCGGAAATCCAAACAAATCTTAAATAAATGTTAGCGAACCGCCAAGAGAAACGTGGACAAACGAGTCACAAGGCAAAACACGATGCGTTTTTGACCTCTTAGGTCTTCTTCAAGCAAGACACAAACAAGCAGGACAATGAAAAGGAACGAATTTGTCACTTAGCTTAGATCTCTTCAGCGTTGAATCAACGCCTGCCTACCTTGCGCTGAAGAGATATAAGCTAAGTGACAAATTCGGCACAGGCACAGTGTTTTATGTCTTGCCTGAAGAAGACCTAGGAGGTCGAAACGCATCGTGTGTTGTCTTGTGTCTCGTTTGTCCACGTTTCTCTTGGCGGTTCGCTAACATTTATTTAAGATTTATTTAGTATTTACTAGCTAGGATGCCAAGCTAGGATGCCAAGCTAGAACAAAGGATAGGCCCATGTAGAACTAGCTAGGGTGCCAAGCTAGAACCAAGGTTGGGCCCATGTAGAACTAGCTAGGGTGCCAAGCTAGAACCAAGGTTGGACCCATGTAGAACTAGCTAGGGTGCCAAGCTAGAACCAAGGTTGGGCCCATCAGTTGCCTAGCTTATGCCAAGATTGATTCTAGCTTGGCTTGCTGTCTGGGTTAACTGTCAAAAATGTTACAACTACAGAGAAATACGGTTAACAGTAATGACAGAATTCCAGCATGCTAAAAAAAATTCACTGTTAACCAAGGATCATGCATCAACTATGATATCATACTGAAAGAGAGGCACAACCTTAGTATTCATGACTCCATCATCTGGAAGAAAACCTAAACATACAAACAAGGAGGACAGACGTACGGAAGAACCTCTCTACAACTCCCTTCCACATGTCATGAACACTCGGTAGTCTGTCCAGGATCATTACAGGAAGGTAGACTGACTAGTAGTTCATAAAATGTGAAAGACACTCAGTTCTCATACTGCAGCACTTGTGCTGATGAACAGAAGAATGATGAAATCTCATTCAAACCAGACCTCAAAAGGACACAAAACCAAGGTGTATTCAAGAAAAAGAAAAAAACTCTTTTTAGTTTTGCAAGATCATATTCAGAAGAACAAAAATGGCTCAAGTGACTGTTAGTCGAAGGTCACTGACAGGAAGAGGAGGGGTTTAAAAAGTAACGAAGAACTGAGTTACCAGACTGACAATAGGATATCAGTCAACACAATTTACCCACACAAAAAATCATATGCCTCAGGGAGATCACTCACAAATTAGAATAGAAAGAACGGCAGGGGAAGGAGGATGGAAAGGAGGGTGGGGGGTGTGAATTTGTCATTCTAAAGAGGTAAAAATAGTATCACAGTGTAAGAGAAATGATCTATCACATGACGTTTGATCGTTGTAACCAGAAGTCATGCAGAAGGGTTGTTTACAGAGTTTCCACTGTAGTAAAAAGAACAAGGAAAATTATTAAAAAAAAAAAAACAAAAAAAAAAAAACACCTTAAGTGATAGACTACAACATAATGTGAAAATGCCATTTTCTGGCATACATGAAAAAACAGGTGGAATATCTGACTTGATCACCTTAACTAAAACATTTTTCTTTATATATATAAATGCAGAAATAGAAAAATTAAACAAATAAAAAACTCTCTCTCTCTGTGTCTCTTCGGGCTTTCTCATTCTTTCAACAACCAGCTCATACTAGTAAGTAACGTAACATATGTGGGGCAAAAAACCTTACGAATTAAAGTTGACATCAAGCTTTAACTCAGATTCCAGTAGGTGGTTTTACAGCATGTAATCAAAAGAACGGCCTATTAATCTTCTCCTTACCTAAACTGCTATTAACGTTTTGATGGTTCTGATGTGAAACGGGGGAAGAGGGAGAGGGGCTAACAGTAAGCTGAAATTTGTAGCTGCCCAGATTATCAATTCTACTGGACAGGGAAGGGGTAGACAAGGAAGAGGAAGGGGAGGTGGAACTAAGTTGGGGATTTGGAGTGACTGGGGAAAAAAGTTGGAATCGAATACAAAGTTTTCAACTGAGGTTCATGAAATTGCATCAGGAGTAGGGCAATTCCAGTCACAAACACCGACATGGTCCTCAAGGGAAGAGGAAAACTAATGACTTATTTCCGATTTTCTATTCATAAATAAAAACTAATAGTTCATGTCTCTATGTTTGTATCCAAATTTATCATTTGCATCTCACAGAACCAAGAAAGTAAAAAATATGCTCATAAAATGGTATAATAACTTCTCTTTCTGTTTTCTTTATACACTTTCAAATCATATAAATATGTTTCAATACAAGTTAGATATTCTCTTTTTTAATATTATCACACTAATCAGAAACCTATTTATAAGCACTGGAATGCATTCTGTAACATAATTCAATGTAACTATTATACAATATGGCAAAGAGTACGCAAACGCTAACAACCTCCCCCAGGGATATCCCTTTACTGAGAGAACACAAAAAAATCATTATTGCAAGAACATAAATACTACTGCCTCTCACACAAATAAATATAAAACATTTCATCTCAAAATTTGGTATACAGAATTGAATTTCATCATGATCATGTCCACACAAATTCGATTACAAACACTACTCTCATATCTCACATCAACCATGTAAACATATGTGACCGCAAAATCTCATTTCATGGCTAGTCAAGTTTCTCCAACTGTTCACTGACCTCTATAGCCAATAGGCTCTGTGACTTTAAAAAGTTTTTTTCTTCTCTTTTTTTTTACCTTTATCATCTCCTAAGTACTCCCCCCCCCCCCCCCCCCCCCCCCCCCTCCCCCAACATCAACTTGGCCACGAGACTGCTTTTCCCCCTCGCTTTCATCTTACACAAAATTGTGAGAAACCAAGCATAATAAAGTATGAGACAATCTCAGGGTTCTCTACCATCTCTCGTACAAGGATAGACATAATAAGACTTCGTCTCTGCACATCGTAGAGTATTAAAGAGTGTTCCTGTGATTACTGAGTAAGTTATGATATCCAATCACACAAGGTAGCATATTGATGATCATGCATGCCTACTGTTTGATGTTGACGTTCTGCTCACCTGTTCCAGTACATCTCTATGCGCTAGTGTTTCTTCACTTTGAGAGATCAGTACAACAAATTGGCTCCTTAGGGATGTCTGTAATTCACTGTGGTCTTAGATCAACATCAAGTTAGTGTCTTCCAGTTTCAAGTAAATTCATTCAGTGGCACATACTTAAATGGTACTGCCTATGTTGGAAGTGAATAGAGCGAAATCTTCCACCTTCCATGATCTTGTTCTTCGAAAGATTCAATCGCCTTTCCAAACCACACGCTTTCAATACATTTAAACTGAGTTTTTTAGGGGGAAAAATCAACCACTTTAAAAATCATAACTTCGAAAGGAAAAAGTCTTCAGGGAAGCCAAGAGGGGTGGGGGTGGGTGGGGGGGGGGGTGTCTTTATCATAATGTTTCCCTGTGTATATAAGCTCAGTTATAGAGAAAATGTAATAAAATATATATCTCTGCTTTTCTACAATTTGGGTAACAATAACACCTGCTTTTAAATAACTGAGCCAACTTAAACGCACAGCAACAGTCAGCTGCATTATCAATACTGAAAACTGAAATGCCAATTTTACATTATCAACAATTTGTATGAATACATGCCTGTGTGGCTATGTATATGACAGTGAGCGCAACAGAGCGAACACACATGCATGTGACCTTGAAGGAGGGAGAGAGCTGGGCAGACACAGACTTTTCAGAGAAAGAGAATACGCATTAATCGTGCAAACCCTAAAAAAAAAAAAAACATTAAGAGCGTTTTGACCTTCATGAATTCAATCGCTGAGCTATAACTATCTTTCAAGGCCAGTGATGGAGCTCTCACACCTATGAGGTCTGATTTGTCACGACATATGGTGCTAGAGCGCTAGGTGCAAGTTTGGCAGTTCAAAGCCAATGTCTGTTCAAGCATATGGCCTTTCACATCTCTTCCCCGAATTTCCTCTCATTCTTATTTTGGCTTTTGTGGCCACAGATCCTTGAGGCCCGTTTAAACTTCAGTGCTATAATTACAGCCCTTCCAACACACAAGAGATTTTAGGGGCCATCTCCACAAAATAGGTAATAAAAAAACAAGTGTCTATCGAAGAAGCCACAAAGACAACTTATTTAAGACACGTGACTATTAAAAATGTGTGCAAAGTATCTGGTCTACTGACATCCTTTGAACGCTAAGGCAGCTAGAACTAAGCTGAACTCTGGACGCTATGCATTCACCTTGATTTTTCATCCTCACCTATTCAGATTGCACAACAAAGGAGAATGTTGATGAAAAACTTAAATGCAAGAAAGAATGTGCTGAACAAGTAAGGGGGGAAACAGGCCCTGCAGAATGGACAGCTAGTGCCTGCTCTGGACAGAAAGAACAGCCAAACTAACCAGTCGCCATGTTGCAACCGAAAAATCTGGCATGTTATGAAAACTGTGTAAAGATTTCCTAGAATAAATACAAGAGAACCAGCCCACAAAGAGAGACAAGCAGTAGGCAACAGAGGAAAAGAGAAAAATATTTGTAAGAGACTGAGTCAAAGAGAATAACGGAGAAGAGGTGATGCAATTTGCGCTGCAGGTGCCCCTGGCTTCCCCCCATCAAGGTGAGCAGCCTTTCCCTTGTGGTATTTCCCTGACAGTCTTTCCGTTGTTGACACAGATCATACAAAAGCTGCCATCACAGTCTTTAGAAAATCCATGCAAGGATGAAATGCTCATGTTCTCTCTACATTTGAAGCTCTGCTGGATGAATGAAGAAAACATGATAATGATAAAAGAAAAAGAAAAAAAAAAAACTCCATATATATGGCAGATCAAGGAAACTTTAATTCTGGTGGAAATGGTCTGTGGCCCATTTAATTAGCTGCATGTGGCTTGTTCTTTTCATTTTTTATCCAAAATACTCATCTTAAATGAGGCCATGCATCTCACAAAAAAAAAAAAAAAAAAAAAAAAAAAAACGCCATAGAAAATGCATTGATAACAGTACGCTATGGTATAGCCCTTTCACTAGTTTTCAGCGTGTGAAGAATGGACCAAGTCTTAGTAATGCGACAGCCACATAATTTGGCCACATGGATGAAACATACTGGTCACAGCTAGCTACAGTTTGGCATGTTTACATGATGCCAATTATGGTAACATTCTTGAAGATGCTTTCACATTTACAGTTCTTCTCTCCTGAGTATGTCACACAACTTTTCACCATTCCCTTCTCTTTGCAAACCCATCTGTCACCCCCTCCTCACCCAAGTTGTACACAGAGTACATTTCAAGTAGTTTAAAATAATGAAGACGGATGTAAACCTTCAAATGGAATCAGCTACAATATTATAGAACTTTTTTTCTTTCTAAAATCCATGAATGAGATTTCAACAGATGTGAAGATGAAGACTCACTGCAAAAACAAAAAAAAAAAAGAAAAAGCTTTTAAAGCCCTTCCTTTTTTTAAACTAACAGTTGACAACGATCACTTAATAAAGCTACAACATAGTAAAATTTTGATTTTAATATCAAACTTTTAGAAGTCTGAAAAAGAATGTGACTGATACTTCTGCAATGATAACTGTCAGACATAGGACTCACATACAGTAGTATGACACTGAAAACGACTGAAGCAAGGAATTTGAAAAAGCAGCAGTATACGTTGATCATGTTTGCACATGAAAATGAATGAAAACTTAATAACTTGGAACTGAGGGTAATATGTCAAAGCAACAGAAAGAACTTTGACATGCTCTGTTCTAAGCGACACTCAAAGTGCTGGCAAATTTTCCATAAAAGGATTTTTTTATAAAGTTGGCTCTTGATGAGCATACAGACATCTATTTTCATCCTCTGACAAAACATACGAGTGAGTGACGGCGGGTGAGTATGTTCGATGTACACCTGTGCCAGTTAAGGATGCATAAATTTAGTATGGCCTGACAAGACATTCATGTACCCATGTGGTCAGGAGAAAATTAACGAGTATAAGTTAATGAAAAACAAAAGCAAGTGTGCATAATCATACCGTCATAAATACATGTGCAAGTGTGCATATGCACCCACATGCACACACTCATTCCTTCACATCCACACAGAGATTATATCACAAAACATGACAGGAAGAAATCCTGTCCTCAATTTGATGTTTGTATCACAAGAAAAATGTCAGCAAATCGATTGCAAACAGAGAAACACACACAAGGCAATTGGCCAATCTAGTAATTTCTTTGTCATAATTTGTTACTACTCTTGGTCACTCATGCTTATAACCCTCCCCCTGTCTGCTAACACAGAGCGAGTCCTAACCATGACCCTCCCTATGTAAAAAAGGTCAACAGAAAAAAAATAGTACCTAAAGGCAGTGGTTTGTCACAAATTTGAACAACGTTAAAGACTAAATGCTTAACATCACATTGCCTACCAATCTTCTCTGATTAATCAATGATGTGTTTTGCTGCACAGCACGCAACACATCCTTCAATAGCTGACATGGCACTGTACAACATGGCTGAATGATTCATGACTAGCCCCACTCTCTTCACTTTGGTCACTCTAATGTCCATATACACGTTTCCCCCTTAATTAATCCAATTTCCACGTTGCACCACAGATTCCCACCAGTCACTGTATTGGTCTCAGCCAACACAAACAAAATCACAGGCACATGATCTTCACAATGAGTGGCTTTCTCTAAAGCGAGCTGGTTTCAATTTAAAGTGTAAAAAAAAAAAAAAAATCACAATCACAGATGAAAAACTACAGAAATAGCTACCTATCCAGCTGCAGTGTATCTGTACAGTGGGTAGCACAAGAAAAAAAAAAAGGTAGTCCCAAGTTCAGAAGAAGAGTAGTAGTCTTGTGGAAAGGTGGACCAGAGAGAAAAGGAGTGCTGACTGCCAGATCAGCAGTGGCCACCGGTTAGCTGCCTAGGGAAAGGGATAAATCAGACTAAAGAAAAGAGATGTACAATTGGAAATGTTGAAAAAAAAAATCAACCTAAAAGTCATATTGTCATCCCA
This sequence comes from Conus betulinus, assembly GCA_016801955.1. NCBI lineage: Eukaryota > Metazoa > Mollusca > Gastropoda > Neogastropoda > Conidae > Conus > Conus betulinus. Next base: position 402,483 of record JADBJO010000216.1, on the reverse strand, counting down.
CACACTAATCCTCAGAAGAGGAGTGAAAAAAAAAAAAGCACCTTCGACTCAGAACTGAAGCATCCAAATTGCTCCCATTCACCCCCCTCAACACTGTTTGTTTGTTTCTCTTTGTCTGTATTGCATGGTAACAAAGCATGTCTCTCTCTCCCCCCCATATCCACGAGTGCTAGGAAAATCACCCCCGATGACGCGCTGGAGATGTGAGGCTGAATGTGGATCTCCGTCTTGCCGACCCCCGCCACGCCACCGCCTGCCCTCCCATCCTCGTTGACGTGGTAACCAAGAGAGCAGGCTGAGGGTGGGGGTGCGCGCTGTGCTGTTGGGTGGCTGGGATGGTGCTGAGAGACCCATGGTGTTGACCACAGGGATGGTGACAGAGACAGGCTGCATGGTGATCTTGCCCCCCTTGGTGATGTTGAGGGTGCCCGGCTTGAAGTGGGCCAGCTGGGCCAGGCCCGTTGTGGGACAGAGGGGAGTGCCCTGTGCCTGCAGCAGGCCTGAGGCCTGCAGGGTCTTGGCTGTCACGGTGGACCCCGCCTGGCCCTGCAGGCTGTTGGTGAAGCGATGCTGTTGGCTGCTGGAGCTGCTGCCTGTCGTCATGTGTACCTTGTCACCTGGTTCATGCCAGACAGACAAAAAAAACCCGGGGACTTCACTTTTTGTATGCATATTAATAGCTCTGCGCAAAGAATTTGATTATTTGTGTAAATGTACAGATAAGTAAATTCAGCACAAGTTCTGATATCACAGTAGCCTCTTTTTTCCCCTCTTAATATACCCTGGTTAACACAAGAATTTCAACACCAACCTTTGCTTTTTGTACACCAGCCTTTCTGATGGAGGGTGCTAAAAAGTTGCACAGAAGATTAACTCCAAATTGTGTTTACTTCAAATATCGAGCTTCAATCACTTGGTAGATTGTCACAAGGTTATTTTTACTGCATTTTTGGTCATTCGCTGGCTAATATTTTGTGCAAAAGTCATAACAGATGGAGACAGAGACTGGTTGGATGTAATTCAAGTTTGAGAGGAAGTCGTTTTACAAAGTTAATTCATGCAGTGATTTAGGTCAGTCATGTTCATTCGCATTACAGCATGGAGAAAGTTTTGCATGTGACGGCAGGGAAGGGGAGTTCCACTGTACCCAACTAAGAACCCTCTGATAATGCAATATTCTAACCCAATTCACAAACACACAAGGACCCAGGCACACAGCGATGATGCGCAATCTGATCAACACACTCACACTGACACACACTGGGTGCGTAAAACAATCGACATTGGCTTGCTCTGTCGGTAAAGATAAATTTCAAATTTCATGGAACAAATATAATGAATTACTGAATGAAACTGAAAATGCCATATACCTTGAGATGGAATGATGCCATTGGCAAAGGATGCTGTGGACAGAGTCACCTGCTGTGGAGTTCCAGACTCCTGTATCCAATCAGACACATCTGTCAGTTGATGCCATGGGTAGATAAAACAAATACTATATTCAATTACTCAGAAGCACACTTTGCCCTTCTGTTTAATTTGAAACAGCATGCGTTTTAGTCCCGCAGTTGTTTTCTGATTCTTACTCTTAGAAACCACAATTCTCATTCGTAATGCATCAGGAAGTATACACCAGTAGTTATATAAAAACAACTTACAGTATCTGAATTTTTCTTAAACTGTGTGAGGCTGTGCAGTTCTGTGTGTGTGTGAAACTCTTGTAAACTTTGCAGCAGATCATGAACACACATGTACCTATTATTCGTGTAAAATGAGCATCTTGCACGCACGTATGTATGACTATGTTGACAGGGATTTCCCTTTTTCAATATGCATGCAAAAAAATTTTTTTTTTACCATGAAAGAATAAGCATATGTGCATGTGTGTGTGTGTGTGTGTGCGTGTGTGTGTGTGTGTGTGTGTGTGTTGTGTGTATGTGTGGTGTGTGTTTGTCAATAAACAAGCAACACTCACACTAACAGTCCTGAAGATTGTTGGGAGTGACAGTAATGGAGGAGACAGACTGGGTGGTCGTCACAGCACTGCTGGTCAGTGTAACCAATGTGGACGTTCCTCCTCCATTCCCACCTCCACCGCTCAGTGACACTGGTGCCAGCACTGCTGCTCCCTGCAAGGTCCCATCCACCAACACTGCGTTGGGAGGCACTGCTGTTAAAACATTGCTACCGTGCAAAGCACGCAACGTTTCCAATGTGCCAGAGATCTTATGCGTGCCATGCTTAGTAGAGGCCAGACGACTTCTTTTGATGTTCTTGTCCTCCGCAGTGGCATTCACCGCCTGGACAGCGGCCAGCTCTGCCAACTGTGTGCCTGTGATGTTCAGGTATTGTCCGTTGACTAGGGAGGGGTCAATACCAGTTAGCACCAAACTGAAGTCTTTGACAATGCTGGCTTTTTGCCCGGGGCCCTGTTTGCTGGTGGGTAAGGCAGCACTCAAACCTAGTGTGGCAGCATTGGCCAGGTTGATGCTGGGGATAGTGATAGCGGTCAAAGGAGTGGTGGCAGACTGACTGTTCACACCTGACACTGGTGTCAACACTGTGACTGCTGCTGACACACACGCACACCATCAATATTGGCCAAGTGACACCTGGAGCTGCTGCCACTGCCAGACCCACTCCCGTTCCTTGAAGCTGCAGCGTGCCAGATGCTGGACTGCTGCTGATCTGACTGCTGCCGCTACGTTTCCGTTTCACTGACTGGCCGCTCAAGGACTGGGACAGTGACACAGCACCTCTGGGTAACCCAGAGATGGTACTTCCTGAGGAGGTCTCTGGCCCTTTAATGGGTTTGAGAGCAAAGCAGCTGGCAGGGTGGGTATTGCTATAGTGGTGGGAGTAGCCGACACATGCCTGACGACACTGTCAAGCCCGTGACATTGAGAGAGTGAGAGGACAAGGACTTGGCCTTGTGTTTAAGCAGTGGCTTTCCAATCAGTCCACTGTTGGCGTTTACCGGGCCACTGATGGTGAAGCTGACTGTTGGCCGTTGATGGGCCAGCCCTGAGTCTACCATGTTGAACTCGTATGGATCTTTGGAGTTGATAGACATTTGAGGCTCTTTAGGCAGTTTTGATTCCACACACAATTTCCTGCACAAGAAAAACCTGTCAGTAAGACTTAAGCCTGTATAAGAATTTTAAGAATGGAATCACAATTTAAAAATAACTGAAAAATCATCATTTTCAAAAGACTTTCTCAATGAAAAAAATTTGAAACATGAACATGAATTCTCCATATCAAATCCTGTGCAAGTCTGCTTGTTCAAAATTCTGTTCACAGGATCAATACATGTCAGTATACATAAAAACATTCACAGACATCATATGATCAACACATCACAGGATCAATATATGTAAATATACATACATACATTCATAGACAAACACCATCTTAAGTGCTGACATTAGTAAATGGGAACTGCGAGACTGAGCTTATGCAATGAACGTTAAAGTAAAAAATGGAAGTATTCATAACAAAATGAAATCTAAACTGATATACATACTTATGGGGTGGTGGGTTCAGCTGTCTCTCCAAGGCACTAAGAAAGGCGGATCGGACAAGATCTGTCCTTCGTGAAATAAGGGCACATCCACCCCGAGCTTTGCGAGCACCGAAAGTGCACTCCTGCAACGTCAAAGAGCACAATCATTCTTTAGAGAACTGATTAACAAACAGTTCAGTACAACTTAAAGAGTATACCATGGTGTGTACAGCATGTGAAGCAGAAAATACAAGAAAACAGAGAATATACTATTATCCTATTGCAATAACAATCGTGACAATACTGATTACTACTTCAAGGCATTCATTTTTTTAAGCCAGAAAAACTGAGCCCAGAATGCACTGAAGATCACGACTCATGTCCATAACATCACCGACTCCACCATCAACATCTTCCAAGAAAACCTAATGGTTAGCAGGACATTATAATAATAATGATTATTTATGGCACTTAATCTTACATCATAAGCCCTAAGCGCTTACAAATACAGAAAAGGTTTTTAAAAAAAACATATAATGAAATCAATAAGGAGATGAAATTGCAATAAGTACCATACACCTACAAACAAGGGTGCATACTGACACACACACACACACACTCAACACATGATCCACACATACTGTCTCACAACAACAGACATAATAGCATGCGTGCGCACGCACGCACGCACACACACACACACACACACACACACACACACACACACACGTCTCAGAATCACCTAGATGGGCATGGGAAAGGGAAGAAAGAACTGCTATCCACAGAAGAGGCGGCTTGTTTCAAGAGATGCCTTGAAGGAACACAGAGTTTGAACTACACAAAGATATTGGGAGTTTGTTCCAAGAAACCAGACCCAGAAAAGAAAAAGCATGATTGCCACAGGTTTAAGTTCGAAATCAGCACCTACATTAACACCAATCAACATGTCAACTGACACCATTGCATCTCACAGATATTTTCACACAAAAAAAAGAAAACCGACTTGTTGTCCCAAGATTCAATCCAAAATACAAACTGACACAGGAACAGACAACTGCATAAGCAAAGCCAACGGTGAACATTTTGATTTACCGCAGCAGGCCGTGGATGTTGATTGAGGAAGGTGATGTCCTGCTTATCTTCTTTGTTCTCCCCATCTTTGTCGCTGGACTGTGAAAAGCTGTTCTCACTGGACTGCGACAAACGACTGCTCAGGTCGCCCACAGGTGAGGCTTCTTCTTTGACAGTGACACTGGCAGGCAATATGCCACCTGGTGTCAATCTGGAAAATAAACAGAAATGTGATGATGGAATGCTTCTGTTCACACTGAGAATAAAAACACTGAAAACAATGCTGAAAGCTTTATTCAACTCGAACACAATGCACGTTTTAAACCAAATGTCATCTTTTAATCTTCTTGTTTACAGTTACAATAACAGTTGCAGTCACACAGCCTAATGAAACTAGGGACAGAATACTGTGGAAGGTTGAGCCCACCCTTCTCCAGTGCTGCATTTACTTTCTCTGAACTGAATCAGGTATCAGCTTACTACCGGGTAGACAAAGAGGGTTTTCAGTTCATTAATCTGATCCTTCAAGTGATCAGAACTTACAATTGTCCACCCTGAAGCCCGATGTTCTTACCATTTGACAGCGTCTCAGCTCTCCCCCCCCCCCCCCCCCCCCCCCCACTGCTAGTGCAGTAAAATGTCTCAAAAACAATTCCCATGAATTAATCTGCAGAGATTTCTCCGATATTATTAACAAACACAACACAAAAAAGCACACCCGACAGACATGACTGCAAACCCATTCGCTTCTTTAGGAACTCAGATTATTAGAAAGCTGTTTGTAACCATCCAAAATGTGCACATCTGTGAAATGGTTGTATCACTAATGTTCTCATCACATCATTGACAATCCATTCTTTTGTTCCCTCCACCTCCTTCCTTCCCCCAAAATTTCCATTTTGAGAAAAATGTTAGTGTGGTGGTGGGGGAGGGGGGTGGGGGGTGGGGTGGGGATTGTGCATATGTGTGCATGTGAGTGTGCATGCTCTGTCCACTCCTGTGTACACATATTATATGTGGCACTACACATATTCATGTACTTTGGTTTGTCAACAATGCCACAGAAATGATGAACACTCACTTTTGAAACACAGCACTGAATGCGCCACGTTGGGGTTTGACGAACGTGGTAATGCCGATTTAGACAGCAAGGCAGTGGTAGCAGACTTCACGTCTCGATGGACTGATAATTCAGCAGCACCCAGTCTAAAGGCTGCCAGGGCTGCAGGAGAGGTCACTGCCGAAACCAGCGTCGGAGCAATGGTGCAAGAAGCCTTTGGTGATGTGACGATCCCACCGTTAGCGGCGGCTTGTTCTTCAGCTTTGGCTTTTAGCATGGCTTCCTTTGCTGCCTTATGGGTCTTTTAACAAGTCATCAAAAGACTTCTTACGCCCCGGAACAGCTCGCCGTAGTCCCAAGGCGTGAGTCTGCACATACAAAATGTACATACTGATGCCTTAGCATCAATATGACACTATCACTAAAATAATAGTTTCCAACTGTTGTAAATGTAACCTACTTGCACATTTTTTTCTTTAGAAGTTTAGTGCAGTTAGAAACAAAATTTCTACATGCTATACAATTAAGTAAAAGAATTTTCATAGCTTCACATAAAATCTGTGTTGAATCTAGTCATCCGTACCCCAAACGGTGCAGCAGCATTTTTTAAAGGAAAAATAGTTTAATTAGTAGAGTAAATAGTAAACAATGGTATGTTTCCTGATCTCTAACAATTTACAGATGAAACCTCAAAACCAGCCTGCAAGGCACATTACCAAACCTTACAAAGACACAAGTCTTTTATAAAATATATGTAAATGCATCAAAACCAATATAACAGTAACACTGGCATAACACGAAGTAGTCAATACCTTGCATGTTAAAGATCTGGTACATGGTCGAGCAGTGTCATCAGTTACAACTCCGCAATGCTTGTTCGGATCAAACTCCCGATCTGAAACAGTCGACATAATATATTCATTTTGTTTTTATACCACATCAGCCATTACAGTCAAAAAAACTGATAAGCTGAAAACCTAATACAATCAAAGCACTCCATAACATGACACCCTTATGCAGCACACTTCCAGCCAGCAAAAACACTGATCTCAAACAGTTTCATAGATTTACTTGTATACTTATTGGAAGCTTCAAAAGCAGTCTGCAAAACTGCTGTTGTAAATACCTCTGTTAATTATCCAGCCAGCCTCCAGGGTAAGGTGGTTACTATTGCTGACTCCCAGCTGGGAGGTCGTGAGTCCAATTTCCATCACAAGAATGTATTCTACCAGAACTGACTTTGCTATGGGCTAATTAGGAAGACTGGGACCATAGAGAGTTTCATCCTCTTAATGGATGTGTCTCTGACAGTGCTGCTCAAATTTCCTGGTCAACACTTCAGGTGTCTGTATCGCTTGGGCTTGATTAATACTGGGCTATATTACAAAAGCAAGCATAGATTACAGCCAGTCATGCAGTCTCAGACCAGGATGGAAATCTGTAGCATCCTCTTATTCATCCTAACCCTCGTCGATTAAGCATACAAAAAGTCTCAAATTCTGTGGCCCTTCATACTCTGATTTCATGTTGACTTCAGTTTCAATTATCTCTCTAAGTCCTTGGGTTTGGTTCTGTTGTGGTCAAAAGTATTGTCACTGGACAGACATGGTGGCACCCCCTACGTAGAAAGACCTCACTCATGCCAACTCTGTGGCTGAGCAACTATTGTCGTCAGTAAAGACTTAGTAAGTGCTGTTCCACATGTGGGATCAAAACAGATGCCACAGAACTTCACTCAAGTGACTCCACAGCTCTGCATTGTCTCCTCTGGTCGGTTGCCTCACAATGACTTGACACTGACTTTTCAATGGATTGCTGGGCATGGGATATGGTGACTTGTCCAGGCTGTGGCCTGGGCATAGCCATGGGGTGAGGGAATGGGCCATGCAATGGGGGCAGGAGCAGAATGAACAAAGTGGATGCAATGCGTACAGGGTGGCTGAGAAGATGATGAAACAGAAAAAAAAAAAAAAGTTATAAAACAGTAACAGCACAACAAATGTGATCTTAACATCTGACTGTCTGAATTTGCTTCATTACTCTCCTTGTCTAACATTATACTTTCTTTTATGACAAGTGTGAAGCACTTTTTGACACTGTTACAACATCGCAGTATGAAGAAAAATCTAACTCTTTCCGTCCTGATTTTATTTTAAACAGATAAAAGCACTTCTTTAAAACACAGATTCATAAAAAAAACTAGGGTAGATTTTCCACCTGAATTGAATGTTATCATCTACAGACACCACCTTGGACTTTACTGTTCCAAGTAAAGAGAAACCATTGAGAGAATACCTTTGCATGGCAAGAACTTTCTCTCTTTGGGCGACTTCTTGCTTTTAGTGCTGGTTACTGTGGAGTGAGTGCTGCTTTTCACAGGGCTGGTTGTGGCGGCTGTCAGCGTGGCAGCCAAGGCACTACTCAGGGCTGCTGTGGGCACTGGCTTGCTGCTCTTGCTGAACACAGTCAAACTAGTGGTGGTGGTGGTGGTGGGAACAGCGGCAGTTGTTGGGCGAGTGTATGTGATACTGGTGGTGGTGGTTGTCAAAGTAAGCGCTGGTGTGGCCAAGGTGGTGACTGCAGTTGTGGAAAGCGTGGTCACAGATGATAAGCTAGTCCTCAGAGCCTGCTTCAGCATAGCTCCACCCATCACTGTTTTTGCCACTGTCTGAACTGATGACCGTCATTCCACTAGTGGCAAGTATTGGAGCCGTTGTTGCAGGGAAAAGATGAGCTGGATGTCACATCCACTGATGGAGAATTACTAGCTGAAGGGGTGGCTGTCGTCATCTTCTTGAACGAGGCAACCTCTCTTGGAATGCGTTCCATTTTGACAACAGGATTTGTATTCCCTTTGCGAAACATCCGCGAGGAGTTGACCCGGCAGTTGGCATTTTCCCCTCCCCCAGAACTTGCTGAATTACTCAGCAGGCGTATAGAACTCGGCACTTGTTTTAAGCTCGCCTTCGTTGGTGGCTTATTCGTTGTGGATGTCTTACCAAAGCTACTCACAGGTAATGACAATGTTTTTGCAAGTTCCGAATGCAAGCTTTTGGAGGTAATAGTCTGTTCTGATGATGACATAGCTGCAACTGGACCATGGCGTATATCTCTGCAAATATATTCATGTAACAAATCACCACTTGTACCATGTTTGACCTTTAAAATATTGTTGGAACTGAAATAAAAAGAACAGAACAGAGCAAAGTGAAGTTAAATCAGGTTAAGACACACATGAATGACCAAATTACCACAGGTATGATTAAAATAAGATATAGGGAAACTAGCCTACACTTATTGTTAGCATACATATGAAACAAAACATCTAGTCGAAGTTTTGATGTCCTCTTCTTACTGAATAACATTTGCTCCTCTCTCACCCAAGTAACAGAAAAACTTTCATTACTGTGATTTACCTGAACAAGAGTTGGTGATGTTCACAGATTCTGAGAATATTCAACGTCTCTGAACAAATACTTTCCAAAGATGAGCTAGAACGTGAAAACAAGGACTTTTTACTATACTCCCTGTTTGGCTAAAATCTGACGTCATACTCTTGCAAGCTACAACTGTTGGGAAAGTTCCGTTTGGTCAAATTTTCGCAGTCCCAGCAGCTTTAAGATGCCCGCCCACCATTTTCCGTCTCCAGCAGACAACATGGGATCGTTTCCATTTCTTCCTAATTCTGTAACTGAACCAGGGTACCTCCATGGAAAACCACAAATGCAAAGGGAAGGACAGGCAGGACTATCAGTCTGACAACTAAAGTACATTTTGCCAAACAGGGAGTATGATAAAAACTCCCCCTTTTGGTCTCATACACTGCACCATGTTGCGAAATTTAAAGCAGCAGCACGACGACAGTGAAAACCCCTTAGTCTAATGATTCAATTGGTGAAAAGTGAAGATAAAATGACCGAGTTAGCTGCAAAAGAGGAGATCCCTGTGGAACCATCATCTATGGAGGCATCTGTGTAAACAGATGTTCAGTGGATCAAGAGAGAGAGAGGAACATCTCAGCTCAGGCAATGGAGTTTGTTCACTTGCTGGTCACCCAGGGGAACCATGATCCTAACCAGATGGCAACTAGGTTTCCTTATGGGAGCAAAAACTACCCCATTTGTTTGCTGTTAGATGGCAACATTCCACTTGCAGATCTGTTGGAACCAGCATGCCTAGAACCCATGTTAGAGGCGAAGCTTGAATATCCATTCCATGGCAATAATGAGAGTCACAGATTCCATCATGCCCAAAACAAAGGAGAGGGATAAGGCTGTAGCATGAAAGAAATGATTGGGAAATGAACGCCAAGAGACAGCATGACCTGTCTGATGTAGGAGAAGGGGAGGAGACGGTCATGGTTTGGATGGCAAAGGATATCCATATGAACAAGGAGGACTGGGTGGGACACAGCTCACACTTGGCTGGATTAGAGATAAACCCCTTAGAGGGAGCCGAGTTCCATCAATCTTGCCAAGTGGCAAAGAGCAAATTGCTTTCAAGTGAACAGATGTGCCAGTTACTGAGGCAGATGGACAGGCAGATACCTTCTCTTTTCTCTGACTGTCTTCAGTAAGAGCAAGGGGCCAAGGGAAAGACCCGAGGGGATGGCCCAGAACTCTTAAACTCTGCTGTTCCAGATTAACCTCTAATACAGACAATGAGTCAGGTTAAATGAGGATCTGAAAGCAGGCATGATTCAGATCTATGGGGTATGACCAGTCTCACAGTTGGATAGAGTCCCTTACCCAGGAATGGGAATCTATTTTGAACAGGGCTTTCCTTAAGAAGCGATCAACTGGTGAGAGGTCAAGAATCAGCCTCCAACCCCTTGGGTTTTTCAGGATAAGAAACAGCTGACAGCAGAATCCTAGCACGGGATGTACTACTTCCAAGACTGCTCCCTTGAGATCTTGGACCTCCTGTTAAAGATATCCCTTCTGCTCCAATAGGGGATATCCCTTCTCTAGCACTGAAGCTACCCACAGGTTCAGTCCGAAGAGCTGCCATCGATGGGCATGGATGGACAGACTGATAGGCTTGAAAGGCAGGACTTCTGAAAAATTGCGCTGCCTCCAGTTGGGGACCCACATAGTGCTTTGGGCCATATTTTTGGCAAGGTCTTTTCTGGCTTAACCAAAGTTGGAAAGAGGGGCCTGAACATCTTGGTCATGGGTAGGAAGCTGTGGACATCAGGATTTCCTAGAGGGACCTGCCTATGCACATCAAATCTGGGCTGAGGCTTAACCCTGGTTCAGATCTGGACGAGCAGACAGCACCCAATCTCAGATGAATTTGTGGTTAAACACCATGCGGATGCTGGGTGCAGACCCATCCTATGGATTTTGGGGAGTGGGATAAAATCCATCTGCATCAGGAACGCAGAGCTGATCATCTCCCTGGAAAGTCTGGCTTAGGCAGGCCTGCCAGCATTTGCCCCTGACCATGGGGAGACCGAGGATAAAAAAAACCTATTCAAATGTAAACTCCTCCCCCTAGAGGGCATGGGATAGTGGACACTTCAAGGGAGAGGTACAGAATAAGAAGGGCCTCCTACAACCTGCCCCCTTTGGAGAAGAAAAAGACATATTTTGAGAACAGATACCGACATTTAACAATAAGTAAACCCTTTGGCTGAATGCAGATGTCACAACACACAACTGGGGGGTGGCTGGCTGTGTGGCCTGCAGACAGACAAGAGCAGAAATTAGAACAGACATCCTGTTTCTAGTCAATGTGTCACTATGCCGTTGTCAGTCTACCATGAAAGACCAGTTGATTCACCATCATACTGACGGAAGAAGAGAGAGAAGGTTGGACATATGTACCAGTGGCAATGTGCCCACCCCGACTCTTTTCTGTCTGGGACAAGACAAGGAAGAGGGTGGGAAAGGGGGTAAAGTTATTACTGATCACAAAAAAGCATGGCTGAATACTCAGCCCATACTCTTCTACTGATAACAACTCAGAAGTTTTCTGATGGCAACCGGTTATGAGCGGGAACAGCCAAGGTATAATGGAGAATTCATGTTACACCTTTCTTTGTCTTACATATTCCCACACCAGTTCCCACACTCATCTCTACCGTCACAAGTGCCTGGTGCTTTGGGGCCTTAAAGCACGGTACCTGGAAGGTAGACAGGTTCAAAAATCAAAAACTGGACCTGGACTCACGTGTTGGGTGCTGTTCCTGGATGAACTGTGTATAAAACAAGGGTCAGAAGCAAGCAAGGACACAAAAGAGAAAAAAACTGGGGGAGACAGAGCCATTATTAAACAGTAAGTGAATAATGAAGGATCGGTTCTGAACCCACTATCTGAAAACACAAAAAGGTTAATGCAGAAAGAAGAAAAATGACAACCTGAGCAGCAGTAAAGACGCAGATCGGCTACACAGAGCTTAAATCCTGATGGTGTTAACAGCAAGGTGTTTGGCGGTAGCATGAGAAATCGCAAATGACTTTGTATCATCTGTTACAGACCAAATACGGTGAGCTGACATTTTCTTGCTATGGTAGCCAGAAAAATTTGGCCAAACAACTTTCCACCTGCCACAACTTGTAAAGCATGAAAGCATGACAGTGCAAAATATGCATTTTTTAAATACTAGAAAAAGTCAGAACTGTGTGAATGGGATCAAAGTAGGCTACCAAAAACACCCAATTCCTGCCAACAAAAGGATCCTCCTCTCCTGCAGCTGAATATAACTGACAAATCAATCTCCTCTGTGCCTGTCACCCACATCCCAGACATCCTGTAAGGAACAGCATGATGAAAAACTTTGACATCAGAAATGGCAAATACCTCTAGGGTCTTGGAACATACACAGAATGCATCTTATTTCAGAAATTTCGCATATTTATGATCATTAGTTAAGACTTTACATCTTTATGCTACACTGGCAGACATGTCCTCCAAAGTTTTAGGTCATTTTGCAACATAGGCAAAACAGCATGTGTCTTATCTGTACTTGCCTTTTGGAATATCATTACAGAATCAACAATGATAAGAAAGTAAAAGACTTCGTTCTGAAGCAAAATTACAACTTTCAGATACTTATCGACATGTTAAAGAAAAGATTAGCCTTTGCTTTTTGCCAGAGTTATTTGCAAGATCATTTTTTCACTCTGCACTTCAACCTTCTAATACATTCTTTTTTCTGATCCTGTTTCTTAAATGTCACACTCATACATTCTTACAACATGCCGCTTCAGAGCCTGTGGTTTAAGTAGTAACATACTGCAGGCTTCACACTGTACCAACAGAAACTCATCTCTGGAAGGACAATAGCCAAACAGGTCCATATCTGAAAAAAAAAACATAAAACAATGTGAATCAAAAACAATGTACTCAAATTTATAGTTTTCAAACTGAAAGTGATGAGATTCCAAGGCAATCTATGTGGCTTTGGTTGTTCTAAAACTGTTAACGTGTGAGAACAAAAGCTTTGAAACACTAAAAATGGTGAAGGTCTCGTGTGTGTAACATGTCAAATACTTCAAACTAATTTTGATGGGAAACTGAATTTTATTTAATCTATCCTCAAGGACTTTTTTTTTGTTATAGATGAACAGTTGATTTTGTCATTACATCATCAGTTCCATGAAACTGAAAACAAAACGAAAACAGTGTTTGCATGCGTTTAACAGCAAAATAAAACCAAAAGCAGGCTTTGCTGTCAAGTAAAACTTTCCATTCGCCACGAACCAACTTGCTCTACTTATTTAACGACATCTTAATCCAGTCACTGGTCTACTGCTACTAGTGCCACTGTGTGGAAGCTGGTCTAATTTGTTCCGGGTATGCACATCAATCAAACAATCGCGACATTTAACTAAAACTGGCCATACCCTTTTTGTTGAGCTTCATGCAGTCACCATCGTCTTTTGCATCTGCTTTTTCTTCATCCTCGTCATCTGCAATATCAGAACAAGTCAAGGTAACCAAACTCTGCTGCTGTTCATCAATCAAGTCGACCCCAGCAACACAATTTGCATGCAAAAACAAAACAAATAATAATGCATTTGTTCCTGGATATATTGACAATAACAGCATATGATTTTCTTCATAAGATGCTCAATTTACCTCTTCCATCTGTGATGGACATTTTATCTGCCCAGCTTGCCCACGACTGTCCAAGAAACAGTGATGGGCTTCTGTCCTGAGTCGCCATTTTAGTTGTCTTGTTGCTTTCTGCCAAATCGAGAGTCGAGAGTAGCCGAGTGTGACGTCAATTTCGGATGCTTCCGCGAAATCCAGACAAAGTAAACAAGTCGAGTGTTTGTAATCTTAGAAATAATGAAATAACTTGTGTAATTTTTCACATGTATAAAGATATATATTACATTATTTGAATGGTACAACAGACTGTATACTTCGTTTATATTTTTATAATGATTTGAGCGATGCTGTTTTTATAAGTTGAGTAGTTTCCCTTCCCAATCGCATTCAACAAACGCATTCATGATGGGGACCGTGACGGACGGTAAGCTGAATGCTGTCACAATTTGTGGGGGTGATCTGAGAAGAACGATAAACGACTCCTGAAAGTGCGGACTACTGAGTTCCGTAGTAATGGTGCTCTTTGATGCATTTGATGCAGTATCTATGTTTCGGCCTTACCGACCTGTGGGGTCTCTTCCCCCCCCCCCCCCCCCCCTTTGAGAGTCTCTCTCTCTCTCTCTCTCTCTCTCTCTCTCTCTCTCTCTCTCTCTCTCTCTCTCTCTCTCTGTCACTGCCTGTCTCACTCATAGAAACGAAGATATGCGCAATGCGAAAAAAAGCAGTGTTTTCCTTACAAAACAAAAATAATGAAATGATTCAGTGAGTCATTGTGATTTGTGTGTGATTGATGAAATGGTTCATTGTGTTTTTGCATGTGTTAAGATGGATACTCTTTGAAGCCTTTGAATTTTAAAATTCAGCATACTAGTTATATATGCTATGTCAATTCAAATCTTTCATTCATTCAGTCATTCATTTTTAATTCTCTCTCTCTCTCTCTCTCTCTCTCTCTCTCTCTCTCTCCTCTCTCCCCTCCCTCCCCCCCCCCCCCCCCCCCACCCCCCTGATGTTCAAAGTTCAAACAAATGTGGTACCATCATAGTTTGATAAGTTTGTTTCAGTGACAAGAAAAAAATGTTTTTGAAAGTTTGTTTTAATGGCAACAAAGAGTCACAATTCTACAAACTCTATGCATTTGTAATTACAAATCAAGCTTTGCGGCATACTTTGGACCGACTGTTTGGAACTTTTTTTTCTTGCATCCATCAGGACATCAGTGGTGGTACTCCTTCAAATTCAAAATTACGTACGTACTTTGTCATATTCATTTTACTGTCTGTTGTTATACATGCTAATTTTTGTACGTTGTGGTACATTTCCAGATATTTCCCAAGCTCAGCCCACCTCCCACCCCCACTCTCTCCTTCCCCTTCATTATTGTTATTTTCATTTTTATTTATTTAATTTATTTGTTTTATTATTGTTTATGTATTTATTATTCTTTTTTCATGTTCATTTCTCTTCTATTTTCACTTGATGTTCCATTATGATTGCATGACCGCCTTGTTTGCTTTCTTTGCTTACATTATTTCATTTCACTGCATGTTGTAGTCCCTACTCAGGGCAAGGACTGGATGTAAAAAAAACGTACATCTATTATCCTCGTAAATAAAGAAAGGGGCAATGGGGAGGGGAGAGGAGAGTGAAAGGGATGGGATGGTGGTGAAGCAACAGTGGAGATGTGTGTTTGAGTGAGTATCTGTACTACATGTAAAATTTTAGCTTTTGATATCGGTAAATAAGATTATCCTTCCCCTTGTCTATAGGGCTCAAGTGCTGAATAGACAATAAAAAATGAAGTCCAGTGTCATTCTCCTCTCTCTCTCTCTCTCTCTCTCTCTCTCTCTCTCTCTCTCACTCTCTCACAAACACACACACACACACACACACACACACACACACACACACACACACACACACACACACACACACACACACTGATACACAATCAACTCAAGTTTCTTTTTCAGATGATATTATCCGGCGTCGCCTCCTGATAGATGGGGAAGGGGGTAATGATGACAAGCGTCTGAACAATCTGCTGAAGACGTTCATCCGCTGGTACTCTTCCCCAGACGATGAAGACAGGTGCAAACATTTGTCTTAATAAACATTATCAAATAATGAGAGAGGCCCAGCTGTTGGCTGGATTGTAAACTACATGAACTGTTAGAAAGTCTGAAAAACTTTGTAAATTTGACTTTTCTGTCTACAATTGAAGAATGTTCTCAAAACTGTTAAAAATTGCCAATCGTGCTTCTGCAAACTGAAAAATGACAAAGATAAGAAGTGATTGTTGTTTCATGTCGGGGGGGGGGGGGGGGGGGGGGGGGGGGGGGGGGGGGGGAAGGGGTTTGATAAATCTTTTATCATTGTTCTTACTGCTATTTGGCTGGATCACAAACCAGGCCCAAGGTTTTCATCAGTTACACCCTGAGGAAAAATCACTGAAATAAAAGCATTGCTTTTTTTTTCAATGTTGACTCTTGAAAGATAGATGTGTAGTAGTAAACATATGCTACGTAAGTGATGGATGCATGTGAGGAAGCCTGAAGTCTGGAATTAGGTACTTGAAGATTTGGGTTTGCAGTCAGTCTGAAGAAAGTGGTTTCCTAGGGTGGAAAAATGACTTAGATGATGTGAAAAGAGTTGTGTTATTTTCACGCAGCCTTCAGTGATAGGTAACTGACAAAGATCAAGTCAGAAGTGATTTATTGGTTGAAAAGCGCCGATACAGAAAAGAAATAGACTAGCATCTCTTTACAAAGTTTACTGAGACTTTTATGCTGGCAGTTGTGTGTTAGCAATCAATCATTTCACATACCCATTAACATGAAATGAGCATTATGGGGGAAAAAATGACAACTCAGTTTATTAAATTCACATAGTCCACTGGTTATGATTAAAATGCCTCTCGGTGTTGTGAATTTGCCCGGTCTTAATTAAGGTAATGGAGCAAATTGTTTGAACAAGGATCTGGGAACTGGGTCTTCTTGAATTTGATGGCCGCTTCAGCACATTCTGTTGAATGGAGTCATCTGTAGAGTCATCATCTACATGGATTTGAGGCTAGCTGCGGAGTTCCGCCTCTAAGTCTGTTGTTCCAAGAAGAGAAGTCGATGGTGATAGGGCTACAAATTGAATTCTAGTATGTGTTGCGGGCTGCGGGCTTAGCTATGTGACTGGAACTACGATCTTTGATGACACAGTGGAATGAATGGTCAGCTTCAAATGCCTTTTTCAGATGGACTCTGTTATGATGATTATGTTTCTGTTGGCTTCAACATTATAAGAATGGTTATGGTGTTATTGAATGATGGTGCTTTTAATCAGATCCTTTTGCTAAATGTTAGTAGATTAATTCAGATAATATCGCTTTGCAACAAAGGCAGGTCCTTAACATGTCACTCAAAGTTCATCTGCTTTCTTTGACAGGCATGTAGATTTTCCTTCCACAGTAGATTTTGCTTCACTCCTCATGGAAGACACCACTGATACTAAACAATCCAATCAATGAAAAGAAATTAAAAACTGAGTTCTTCATTGCTGAAGAATCTCTGTCCCTCTTCCTGGTAAGAAGACACCTGAGGATATGGGCCTGATTATGATCTACTCTGACAACTCTGAGAGGGTACTAAAGAACCGCACTTGATATTTCCATGTCTGAAACTGTCTTCAGTGACAAACATGGCAGTCTGGAATTGCACATTTCCAGATGGACCGGTCCATGAATCCTGTCTTCTCTACAGCCTGCAGTATCCCTCAAACAATGAAATGTATAGTCAGAGCAGAACATAGCAAGCTGACTGAAAGAGGAATCATCACAGCAGAAACTGGGAACAAGAACTTCAGTTACAAAATTTTCTGAATTTTCTGAAATGTTTGATCATGAACTAGAGACCTGCCCCACCAGGATCTGTATGTGTAAGTAATCCTTAAGAATAACCGCTGATTCAGTGCTAGACTGTTCAGTTGGATTTGGTGCTGCTCACCTGTAAAACAGCCTCTCTCTGGCATATATGCTAGAGACAGGCCACAAATTGAATTCTGATAGGGAGGTGGGGGGGGGGGGGGGGGGGGATGCTGGGCTATTATGTTCTCACTGGAGAAATTTCATTACCTGGCTGAAAACTCCTCTGATACAGAACATCCATTTGAAGCCTTTCTACAGAAATGTCTTTGCCTCTGAGAAGATGAGACTCCTAAATCTTCACATCTGCTGTCACAGTGAGTGGGCCAGCTGAAAATACAAGACCTCCCTGCTGAGCTGCTTCTGTATTTCAATATTTGTGATGAAATGTTGGCTCAAGATACTGATATTCATAGAATAAAAATGGAGAGTTCCCATCTCTTACATTCTAAGTTGAAAATGTCTGTTAACAAAATCAATAGTTACCTAAGATGGGCCAGAGAAACCTTCCCTTGGACCGGAATGACAGTTGATATATTAAGCATTCCATCTGTACTTGTGAAACCTCTGAAAGTTACCAATGTGAATCAGCCCATCTGCAGCCTCTTGAAACTTATGGTAATTTACCACTAAAGCATTAGTTAGGTATACTCACAAGTAAATACTGGGGGCATTCTGGATTGGAAATTATTTTTAGAGTTCTGGTTGCATCAGTATGGGGCTCCTTGTCGCCTTTGTTGATTTTTTGCTAGAATTTTAAAGTTCACCATGTTTAACCATAGCCACATCCATCTTCAGGATGATGACTAAATCCAACGTAAGTGTGCATGTTGTTTTTGTTTTTTTTTCTGTTCTTCTGGCACATGATCATGATGATGGACAATTCTTCCACAGAGGACAGAGTAGGGATTTAAAGGGCATACAGAGTTTTAATTTCAGTGCATGTGTTCTCACAGAGGACTTTGGTTTTAAGTCTCATCTGAAGGACTTAGTGGGGTAGAGTCTGCACAGATTTTGTCTCAGAAGAGAGACAGTACTGTTGCCTCTGGCCTGCTGTCACAAGGCAGGACTGAACCCCAGGGTCTGTGGATCAAGAGAAATAATGCTTGATTTCCCTTGGCCAGTCAAGTAGTATCAGTTGGGACTTCACTGTGAAGGGCTCAAAGAACCAATTTTATATACATAGCCTCTCACTTTCAGTCATTAGGCATATGATGATCATGAAATTGCAGCTACCAAGCCTTTGTCTGTTGTTATGAAATAAATTAGTGACAGTACTGTTGTCTTTTGTCACAGTCACAATACTCACCAGCGCATGCTGTCCATGCTGGCTCAGTGTGAGTTCACCATGGAAAAGTCGGTCCAGGTCCATGCCATGAACATCGCGGAGCAAAACAACTATGAGAAGCTCACCAAAGATATTGGTATGTTTGACACTGCCTAGATGTGTTGGTGTGGAATGAGGACTGCATTTTTCCTTTTTTTTTTTTAAGATTTTGTTTTTTTTTTTGTGCTGACAGGCATGTATGTGTGGGTAGACATGAATGATACATGTGTGTGCCTTCTCATACACATATACAAACTTTAAATATATATTTATTATGCCCAATTTAAGCACACATATTCACACATGCATGCGCACATTCTTTCTCACACACGCATGCAAGCACACACGCACGCATGCATGCACACACACACGCAGGTAGATAATTCACCACAAATGTGATAATACATGTACACTCTGAAAACATGTTTTCATTGTGAAGTGGTAAAGGAAAATAACTGCACACAAATTATGTTCCTGTTTTGGGGACATACATATGAAATGTATTCAAGTGCTGTGTGTGTGTGTGTGTGTGTGTGTGTGTGTGTGTGTGTGTGTGTGTGTGTGTACTCATGGTCATGTTCTCATGGTGGCATAACATCACTTTTTCCACCCTGCAATTACACCCATTTTTTTCCTGTCGTAGTCTTAGAGGCAGCAGGGTAACACTGTATTAGTATCAGATCATCATGGCAGCCACAGCAGAGGAAAAACTTTGCACTACTGCTGAATACTTTAATTTGCTGGTCAGTGACGCCTGTTCTAATCCTATATATGCAGAACACTGTCAGCTAATACCCTATTGATGTCAGTTATTACTTTGTCATGGAACCAGCTTTTAACAGCTGATGAGGCTCACTGCGTTCACCAGGGCTATAAACATGAAATGAAGGCTTGAGTGACCATCAGCCTGTGGTGAAGATGGCCACCATGTCCATCCAATGACAGTTCCTTTTAACCTGCAGTTCAGAAAGCTGACATCAATTTTCTGCTAGTATGGCTGAGATAAGGAACTCAAACCTGAGGTCCTTATGAAAGCAGGGTAGAATTGTGAGCAGGATGAGAGTGATGTTATAGAGTTCCACTTGGTTTGAGACTGGACAGCTAGGCTGTACTCGATGCGGTGCAGATCAAAGTTTGCGCACACACCCTCCTGCAGTTTCTTTATCGACAAAACTGAACATTTCCATTTCCAGTGTTCCTGTTTAAACGCATGGCACACAAAATCACCAGACAGATTCAAACCAGAGACCGAGCAGCTGCAGTTTGATACTATGTCTGCACCACCATAGCTAGTTTAGCGCATTTTTTTTTATCCATCATTGTTTCTGTTTGTTGAAATAATATTCAAATTGTTTCAGAGAAGAAGATCCAAGAAGCCACAGAAAAAAAAAACTGAATGCAAAGCAGAATTGCAAGAGGCAAAACGCATCAGGAAAAATAGACAAGGTAATGTGGTGTCGTGTCTTTTCAACTGTATATGTGCATTCAAACAACAGTTTCATTATTTCAATGGCTTTTTTTTTTTTTTTTTTCCAAAAGTCTTTAGTTGTTACACGTACAGTAAGTTGTGGAAAAATAACCCTCAAAATTAACAAGAAAAAGCATTTCAACAACTGACATTGTTCTATTTTGCTGACAGTCTGGTTTTGTTTAAAAAGATTTTGTTGCTAAAACAGCCAGTGAATGAATGAATGAATCTGTTATTATTCATGAAATAAATTATTAGATGTGTTTATTAACAAGCAGAGTTAGGTAAATTCTTGGTGGTATATTGCTTGTAACCATGTTGTAGCATTCAGTAATGTTGCAGCTGATTTATTTTTTAGTACAGGTAATGAGTGTAGCAAAATCTCGTGACTAGCAGATATGCATTGCGTTATTCTCATACTGCTGTTTGAGGCACTCTGTATCTGTTAAGATATCCTTTTGTTCATGGTGCCATGTATCTTTTGCAGTTTCTCCTGTGTCAACATTGTCACATTCATCACAAGTTATATGGTAAAGGATGATGCTTTTTCATTATCCTGAGCTGGTCACCAGAATATAAGATCACCACAACATCCAATGGATATGCACAAAAATCAGTGGAAGAACAATGCCAGAAAGTCTGGTTACAACATTTTATGGCTGTCTTGGCGATAAAGGCCAACTACCCAGAGGAGGGAGGGGGAGGGGGGTGGGGGCAGGGGAATCCTAAAGATTGATGCAGAAAAATAAACAACCTTGAACAGTGATGTAGGACTATGCTTACAGTGACTGATATAAAAGTCTGGGTGTAAAAACAGAATAAATTCAACCAAACAGCAGTGAAATAATATGATATACAAGTCCTAGTCTCCATATACAATTATCCACTGCTGCGTGAAGAAAACCTTGGGAAGAGACTGAAAAAATTCTCAGAGCAGAAATGCTCAGTTCTCCTTGCAAGTATCATTTATGATGTTTTCCTCTTGTTTTCAGAGTATGATGCTTTGGCGAAAGTGATTCAGCAACATCCAGACAGACAGGAGACAACACGGTGAGTCCTTTGTAGGCTTTGTTTGTACAAAGTTAGTTGAAGAAATGGTGACCTCAAGACACATGAAGGTCCACAGACATAAATGCTTTGAGTGAACAGATCATTAAAAGTGAACATTGAAATCATAAATGCAAGCACACATGCATACTCACTCAAACACACTCATATGCATCTGTAAGTGTACACACACATAGCTTGATACAAACTCTCTCACACATGCCTCTGAGTACACATACACACACAGACATATATACAGGGGCATGCACATGTTTGATTTTCCTTAGAAATTTGTAACTCTTCTTTATTTTACAGCTGTTCTACTTAGGAGACAAACATCACAAATGAATTGTGTTTGTACTTGTCTGATCAAACATGCCTATATCCAGCCCCCAATGAGCTGTTATGTGCATTCCTCTTCTTAGTTTGTGTATAAGCTGATAATGTGAATAAGATGATAAACATAAACTGATATTCAGATGAAACTTTTTGCAAAAACCTAGTGTATTGATTTGAAAAAAGAATGAATACTTGTTTGCAGAATGGGCTGGGAGAGAGAGGCTGGTGTTTAGGGATAACATATTGTAAAGTTTGTAAGAGTGACAGATTTGATTTCATCTGCTCTTATTTTGATGGCACATGATGGATGCATGCATGTTTTTTATATTTGATGTGGAATTTACTTTCAGCCAGTTACAAAGTCTGGACAAGGAGCTGAAGTCCTTTGCAGACACAAAGGAAAAGCTGGAGGAAAAAAGGTGAGATGCAGCTGTTGACTGCATTCAGATATTTTGTTGGTCTTCTTGGTTTAGGATGATTTTGAGGCAGCTGCTGCTGCTTCCTTTTCGTTCGTTTCCTCTTACTCTTCTTCTGTCTCCTGTTTTTCTTCCTTCTCATTTTAAGGTTTTGTTTTTGTTTTGTTTTGCTTTGTTTTTATGCTTCTTCCTTCATTCTCCCACCTCCACTTTGTCTTCCTATTATTTTATCTTCTTCTTCCTCCTGCTCTTCTCTTCCTCCTCCTCTTGTCCTTCCTTCTGTCTTTTTCTTATTTTCTTCCATCTTTTCATATTCTTCCTCCCTTTTTCCCTGTTTTCTTCTTCCTCCTCTTCTTTTTCTTTTTCACCATTTTTCCCTCTCTTCCCCTCTTCTTTATATTCTTCCTCTTTGTTTTATCTCCTCATCTTCTTCCTTTCTCTTCATCTCTCCCTTTTTTCCCATCATCTTCTTTCATTTGCTTTTTCTCTTCATCTCCTCATCCTCCTCTTCTCCTTCCTTTTCTTTTCATTCATCCTTTTCTTTCATTGTTCTTCCTACTTGTAAATCTCTCTTTTTTTTTCGCTTTTTTTTCCTTAGTTATTTGTTTGTATAATCAAGGAGATATACGTAGTCACCCAGTTTGATGGCCCTTTGTGTGTGAGAGTGTGTGTGAAAGAGAGAGAGAGAGAGAGAGAGAGAGAGAGAGAAAGTGTGTGTGTGTGTGTGTGTGTGTGTGTGTGTGTGTGTGTGTGTGTGTGTGTGTAAAATGCTGTTCAATGTACTGATTTTCTTTAAATAAAGGAAGAGGAATGAAATTTGGCAGAGTGATGGGTATCAATAGGTTCTTCAAGCCATCCCCAGGTTGAAGACAGAAAAGATAAAGGAAAGACCAATTGCAATGTTCTAGAAACGTTCAGTATTTTAGTTTTTAGCGATCCTGAGAACATCTTATGTTCAGGTTTCTTGTGTGTTGACTTGAGATGGAATTGGAATTTTTTGTTTTATGGAATAGTCCTTTTTTTGCCTTCACTGGTGTTACAGAAATACACATCTTTTGTGTCTGCTACTCTTTGGGGTAGGGTTAAGTGGGGGGAGGGGGTATTGGGGAATATGACATGCGAGCTATTGGGGATTGGAGGCAGTTCATTATCACATGTGTGTTAAAGCACTTTGCTTGAATAGAGCCAAAGAAACTGTGACTCATACAAGATTCCATGTTTTGTACTTTCCCCAGCTTGAGTTGAGACGCAAGCAGTTTCTGGTGCTCATCACATCCATCCATGAACTTCAGAGAATTCTCGAAGGTCAGCGCTCTACATATGTTTGTGTGCATGTGTGTGAATACCCTGATACATTTGTTCTTGTATGTCTGTTTGTGATGCATTTCATTACTGCCCCCATAGCAGTATTCAGGGTTCGTACGCCCCTTGAAGACCCTTGAAAACCCTTTAAATTTCAGCTGGGTCAAAAAGGCCCTTGAAAACCTTGAAAACTGCAGATATCCCAACCATCCCTTGAAATCCCCTTAAAATCGTTTTTGGACCAGAACTGACTGTGACATTTGAAGACGAATCGGAGAACAAACACGAACGAGACTTCGGACATCGATTTTCGCCTCTCAAATCGTTTTGTGTGTCATCTGCTTTTCAAGCAAAGGGAAGCAATTCAATAGTGGGTTATCGTTTGCGCATGCGCAGTTTGACTTCCAACAAAGAGCACCATGCTCCCTCATCTTCGGTGAAGTCCAATACTGTTGCGTCTGTCATCATGCCTAAGGGAAATTGTGCATTTGATCCGTTGTGGTTACAGAAGGAAGAATATCAAAGTTGGATCACTGAATGCAGAGACAACAAACATGCGTTTTTCTGTAAAGTGTGCAAAAAGACCATTGATGTTGGGGCAATGGGCAAAGCGGCGGTTGCAAGTCACGGAAAGAGGAAAAAATATGTGGAATTGGAAAAAGCTAGTAGGCCGGTCATTAGTCTTACGGACTTCGTTCAGTGATCATCAGATTCATCAACATCGGGTCATACCCTTTCCTCAGTAAGAATCATCAGCCAATCCACATAATAACAGCAAGTGGGACAGATGGTGTTGAAAAGCTGAAGTGTTGAGGACGATTCGTGCCATCAACAATCATCACAGTTTCCTATCTGCTGAAGACAACGCAAAACTGTTTACAGCAATGTTTCCATATTCCTCGATTGTGACGAACTATCGGTGGTGTGGGGAAACCAAAAGAAGATATCTTGCAACTTTTGGCATTGCTCCTTTTTTCTGTCAGAACTGAAAAAAGAGTGAAATCACACTGAATCTTCAAATCTTCAAATCAATCATCACATTGTCTCCATAGACTTTAAGTGATTCGTGTGTGCACATTTGTTAAAAAAAAAAAAAAAATCCTGCTTTCTTGTTTAAAAGACAGCATTCATACCACACCCCCCCCCCCCCCTAACTTACCAACCAGCTAGCCTACACACACATCACACTACACTACACACACACACACACACACACACACACACACACACACACACACACACACACACTCACACACACACACACACACAGTTAACATGTGGAGTTGCAGGAAAATGGCTACCCACGTTCATCTTCTCTAGGGGATTACCCCGCTCCCTGTCCTGGCCCAGAACAAGCATTAGGCTAGTCCATGCCCGCCAACCATTCACACACACACTTCTACACGACAACACATACAGTGGCTGTATTTTAAAAGTAAAGTTTGCTGAGCTCCCTCCTGAAATGTGCCAGAGA
>JADBJO010000216.1:350000-372500 GCA_016801955.1 Conus betulinus | reverse complement strand
TTCAGAGTTGTTGAAAGACAACTGGAGGGTCTTGAAAAATCCTGGAAAAGTTGAAAAACTCGGGGTGAAGGGTCATGGGACCTATGGGAGCGGTTGAGTAGTGAATGCATTGGGTATCGCTCTTCCTCAAAACTGGCTGTTGGCTGGCGAAGGAAAGTCCTTGGAATTTTGATCAAAAGCACTGCATGAATGTTGTGAGAGAATATTAAAAGCACTCTGTTGGGGCATATGTGTGTGTGTGTGTGTGTGTGTGTGTGTGTGTGTGTGCACGCACAGGTGTGTGTGTTGTGTGTGTGTGGGGCACATGTTTTGTGTGTGTGTGTGTGTGTTTTTTAAAGGAAATATTAAGCTCTCTTCAGCACTTATGGATGGGTTCCTGCATATGACCAAGAGAAATTATTGAAACAAATGACAAAGTGCAAGTGGATTGATGGTCGTTTTCACACCTCCTCATATTAATTCATGATGAAGTGCCGGCCTGAAGACTTTGCAGCTTCTGAAAGGGCCGACTCACAGAGCTTGAGAGGCTGGATACACATATCTCTAAGATATACGTTTCTTACTCCATCCAAGTTTTGAGACCAGAGCATTTAAAGTTCAGATTTCTGATTTAAGTGGATAATCTTCTCCTGTTTATATATCTTGTGTGATTTCTTCCCTTCTTCTCTGTAATGAGATTGGCACAAATTCAGTTACTGATTCCATCTGGAATTTACTCATATGTTAAATGTATTTATACATTCAAAGTATGCAAAATGATGAATACATTGAATTGCAGATACATGAACTAAATTTGAATGTGTCCAATATTCACAGATGATTGTAAATTCTATCAAATACAGTATTCATGAATTCAAAACATGCACAGTGATGAACATAGTAAAGTGCAAACGTGAGCTAAGTTGAAATCCGTGGAGTGAAGGAGTGTCCATGGATGGAACGAGTGTGGTAAAGTAGTTTTTGTTGAGCGTGCCTGTGCAAGCGCAGGACTGACCCAATGAAAATCAGTGCATGTGTAACATCAGCCATGAATCCCATGGTATAGTCATGTCTGCAGAGTGTAGTATCTGCATGTGCAGGCACAGGTATCAGCGTCACCAATGGAGCCCTAATGTGTGTGGTTACTGTCTGAGCATTGCCTTAAGTTAATTTCAGGCGATGCCAGGACTTTTCTTGCCCCCATCATCTCACTATGCATAACAAACACATCAGGATAAAAGAAGAACATGTCCAAATATGGTTTGTACAACCTGTACCCAGTAAAAGGCTAGAGAAACTGGAGAACAACTCAGGATGCTCAGCAATATGCCTTTTTAAGGGAGGTCACTCCTCTGAAGATTGAGGACGATAACCATGGTGAAGTTTCTTCAGTGAGCATCTTTCTTGTCACCCGTACCCAGATTGGTGCCGCTGGGTAATTGGTGGAGAAAGATTTGCAACTACAGGTTAACCATTCTGCCTATTCCTTTATTTGGTGTGTGTGAAAATATACATACAGCAGTTGTTTTATTTTGAATACTTCTTTTTCTTCTTTTAGATAAACAAAGCTGATATTTTTGTAAATTGATATGAAACTCTCAAACATTGGAAAACTTCTTCAACCCAGTTTCTTATACTGTTATCTTTGCTAATTTTTTTTCCTGGAAGTGTAACATTTTTTCTTTTGTTTCCTATTGCAGAGGATGAAAAGAAGGAAGAGGAAATGGAAATCATTTCCTAATGAATACGGTGTGGGAGAGTTCATGTGTGTGTCATCAACAGCCATGGTCATCACATTTTTATTTTTGGAGAGGTTTTATTGTGGTTTATTTAAGTGGGTGGTGGTGTTGCTTTTGTGGAATGGGGATGGGGTGGAGAGAGAGAAGAGGTTTGATGGTTTGTTTGTTTGTTTGTGTTTGGTTTTTTTTTTTTAATAAAGGAGAAGCATTGATATTTCACTTGATCTTGAGTTGTTTGTTTAAACTTTAAAAACCGAAAACAGATAGTTTACTCATATGCTTGTCATCATTCTCCCTGTCTCTCTCTCTCTCTCTGCCTCTGTCTCAGTTGCTCTTTCTGTCCACACACACATACACAAACATGCATGCACAAACACATGCACATATTCTCCCCGTCTCTCTCTCTCTCTCTCTCTCTCTCTCTCTCTCTCTCTCTCTCTCTCTCTCTCTCTCAGTTCTGTCATACAATTTATGTACCAATATTCATGTACAACCCCTGTAACAAACAAAAGGCAAAAACAAAATATGGGGGGTAAGGGATGATGTTTAACATGGTTGCTGCCATCATAAGAGCTCACCATCCTGTAATGTTACCTGCCAGCTGACATGATTGTCTGCAAGTGGGTACTATCCTCAGAAACAGATAATTTTGCTAAAGAAAACTCAGAATAACGCTTCTCAGCTCTGCCAGAAGTGTAATGCTCAGCTCTGTAGTGAGTGTTTTCAGTCCACCTTTGTGTAAGAAAAGAAAATAAGAACCAGCCACAGTGGTAAGTGTCGAAGATTCCCTGAGGGGAATTGTTGGTTTGATCCCCATCAGAGCTGTTTACATCTGTGAGATTTTTGGGTCCATTTCTGGCTCCTACCCAGAGTTGAATTTGCCATGGGCTCAGCTGGGAAGACTGGAATCACACAGTCAAGTTTCATCCACATTAATGGTTACATCTCTGAGAGTGTTCAAAGTTCCTGCAGGTGTCTGTATTTCTTGGACTTGGTTGACGCTGGGATGTATCATGAAAATAAAGAACAGCTCTGTCATGCAGTCCTACACGAGAATTGAACTCCATATCATCATTTGTCATCCTTGTCCTTATCTATTACTTTTGTCTTGTTTTTTAAGTCTCAAAGTCTGTGGTTCTTCATGCCCTGTTCTCATGGTGACCTCAGTTTTGATTTCCTCTCCACATCTATCCTGTTTGGTGTTGGATCAGAACAGACACCACTGGACACGAAAGAAATGACTCGGCTGTAGTGCAGTGTCTCCTCAGATGGGTTGCCTCATGATGACATGGATTCTCCCTGAGGATTACAAGTGTTGGGCCTGCAATGGGGCAAGCCAGGGCGGGACTGTGAATGGCATCAGGAATGAGCAGAGCAGCATAGAGATAACGCCACCAGTAGCACAGAAGACAAGGCAGCAAAAAAATGATAATCAAAATGACAATAATTAGAAGAAATCATTTGCTTTGATTGTCAAAAGCACATGTAAAACTAAAAGGATGCTTAGATCTCAAATTGATCTGTCCTTTGCTCACTGCGTTCATGTTGTAATGTGGATCCCTACCGGTTGTAATCTTGACCCTCACCAGATCTACATCAGTATATCGTCATCTTCTTCAGTGTTCAAATGTAATTTGTCATGCTCAAATCTTTATTCCTGTTGTCCTGATTAAACCTAGTCTTCTCCAGGTCAGTATGGCTGGCTGCCTCACAGTTCATCCCCAAGCTGTACTTCCTCTGGCCAGGTTTGGCGTCATGGCAGGTTATTTTTCTTTAGAAATTTACTAAACTTATTTTTATTTGAAAAAAAATATATGAATAAAAATAAACTTCTAATTTTACAAAAACTACACCTTAAACATTATTTACTTTATTCCTGGCTCCTCTGGTTTATCTGCACTGCCCAAAATTTAACTGGTTTGTCCATGGGCCAAAAAAAGCCCTAACATCGAATTTTATACAACAAAAAAACTATCAAAAAAGGAGATTTTTTTTATTATTCCTGGCTCTGCTGGTTTATCTGTACTGCCCAAAATTCTGCTGGTGTGTCCATGGGCCACATGCAGTATATTCACAGGGTTTTGTTAAAATCAGAACTGTACTACCTGGCATAAACACAGAGGAACAGACAGACAAGGGTGAAAGCATAACCTATGCAGAGATAATAAATGAGAAAGCGAAATTAATTGTTTTGAAAGGGAGTTCAGGTTCATGTTAGATACTCCTCAAACAAGGAAGAGAAAAGAAAGGACAAAAAATACAGTGTTTGACTGCACCAAAATTCATGCTATTCTTCAAGAACTTTTCGGGTTCTGTTGGTTGTCAGCTGTAGAACAAGAGCTTCAACACA
This sequence comes from Conus betulinus, assembly GCA_016801955.1. Lineage (NCBI taxonomy): Eukaryota > Metazoa > Mollusca > Gastropoda > Neogastropoda > Conidae > Conus > Conus betulinus. Next base: position 368,432 of record JADBJO010000216.1, on the reverse strand, counting down.
TTCAGGAGACAGCTCTCAAACATTAGGGAACTTTTCAACCTTTTTATTACACTGTTTGTTTTCACCAGCATATTTCTTATTTTTCATTTCAAGTCTTTGATTTAAACCAGCAGAATATTCTGGGACAGAGCTGACAGCAGGTAAGCATGATGACAACACACAGTGAAATGGAACTGACTTCTAGCAATAATTATAACATGAGATGGAATTGACTGCTGATGAGAGTTACCACAACAGATCATGAGATTGAGTGGACAGCTTATGGAATTATCACAATCAACTGTGAGGTGGAGGTAACAGCCAGCAAGAATGATCAAAGTTGGAGTTGACAGCTGGAGCAAATTATGACAGCAGACATTGATAGGTGGTGATCACAATTATGAGAGATGCTACATGATGATATTGCCTTTTCTAACAACATTTGTTGTTACCATCCACAGCTTATTTTTCCCTCCTTGCCATTACATCAGTCGAGTTTGCCAGAGTACCAAGATCAGAGCACACAGAACCAACGAAGAGACATCCCCCAAACGGATGTTACAAGTTTGCTCATATACCCTGTACCTGACTCATGTACATTGCAACAGCAACTGGAGAAATGAACGAACTTAAAGTAACATTGACTCAAGACTGGCACAAATATAAAACAAGGTAAGGAATAGTAAACAGTGGATGACAATTAAGTAGGATAACTCTTGCTCCCATGATGAGATAAACTGCATTCCCATAACTCCAAACGATTGCCTCTTACAACATCAAATCGCCTAGCAGAAATGCCAGCTCAGAGCAAACAAACAACAAACAAGAAGACATCCCCCTCCCCTTCCAAACAGGCTATGACACATGTATCTGACACATGTACGCAGCAACAACAACTGGAGAAATGAACGAACGACACAAATCAACATTTAATCAAGACTGTCACAACCTTTTAGATCGTTATAATACGAATAAGTAGGGTAACTCTTGTTGCCATAATTTTGCGTCACCTCGCCTTCCAACAACCATCTGCGATTTGAACAAAGTCACGATTCTGTTTGCTGCTTTGTCATGCCCAGAATGTGGGCAGTCTGCCATAGAGATGACATCAAAAGAAGAAAAGAAAAGGGGTTTAGCTGTGTTTGTAGAGATTGTATGTAGAAAACTGCCACACTGTTCTTGGGGCAAACTACACTTCATCAACATTGCTAGGTGAGTCTGGTGCGTTTGAAATCACTAGGAGAGCTGTGACTGCCAGTCTCCTCTGTGCCTTTGATGCTAGAAAGCTTAATAAATTTTGTGAGTTCTTAGATCTACCAGACTTAGTTCTGAGACTTTCAAAACTCACTGTGATAAAATATATCAGCTAACTCCAAGACTGAAAGGCCAACTCTTGGAGCTTGCTGCCCAAGCTGTTAGGGAGGCACACAAGGACTTGAATCCAGATTGTGAGTCAGAGGATGATGTTCTTGACATTGCTGTCAGCTATGATGGGACCTGGCACACCAGAGGTCACAATTCAAAGGTTGGGATTGGGTGTGTTATTGATCTGCTCACAGGTATTTGCATTGATTACCTGTGTTATTGATCTGCTCACAGGTATTTGCATTGATTACCATGTTATGAGTACATTTTGCCAGAAATGTGAAACTACTGTGAAAAGAATGTGGTGAGAATGCATACCAGGTTTGGTGGGAAGACCACAGAGAGGACTGTAAAAAAGAATTTTGAGGGTTCCTCTGGCATGATGGAGGTCACTGGTGCAAAAGAAATATGGAGCCAGTCTGTAGACAAGCACAAGTTTCAGTACACAACCATATTGTCAGATGGCGATTGCAAAATATAAATGAACTTGTAGATTTAAATCCATATGACACTGTGATCACCAAAGAAGAGTGCATCAATCATGTTTCTAAAAGGATGGGCACTGCACTCAGAAACTTAGTTTCCGACAACAGCAAGCGTGGGGTGGCACTTGGGGGCAAAGGATATGGCAAGCTGACTAAGGTGACCATGAACAAACTGCAGGCTTATTACACCAAAGCCATCAGAAGTCATAGATCAGTGGATGATAAGGCACATGCAGTGTGGGCTTCAATCATGCACTGTGCCTCAACTGATGCAGACCCTCACCATCATTTTTGTCCTGAAGGGAGACAGTCTTGGTGTTTTTTCAACCAAGCCAAAGCTCGTGGTCAAGACGACCCACCACACCAGGGCAATGTGACTATTCCCATCTCAAGAGGAATTTTTTAGCAAGCTGGAGCCAATCTATAGGAAGTTGGCAGATCCTGAATTACTCAGATGTATCCATGGCAAGACACAGAACGCCAACGAAAGCCTTCATGGTGTAATCTGGAGCAGATGTCCGAAACACACATTTGCATCTCTTGACAAATAGAAACATCAACGCTGCTGTCCGTTGGTGAATTCAACATGGGGGCAACAGCAAGCCATGATTTTATGACAGCTCAAGGTCTTCTTGTTGGAGAAAACTCCAAGAGACTTGGACAGCAGCAGGACAAGTCAAGGATGGCAAACAGTCGTCGTAGCCAAGAACAGAAGCAGCTGCATCGCAGAGAGAAGGTACGGCAGGCAAGGGAAATGGAAAGAAGGAGACATCTTCAGACAGAGCATGGCCCAGCTTATGTTCCAGGAGGCTTCTAGAGTGAGTTGCTCCAGTATAAGATATGCCAAGTCTGTATTCTCATACATTCACTCACACACACATATGATCCTTCTTTAATCGCTATTTTCTCATTTTGCTCAATTCAGAACACTGTGTGCACTCTTACTCCTCTCATAATCATCACAGCTACTTAAAAATCAGCATACATTGAGATAAAGTACTTGTTTACAACATTACAAAAGGATTTTCATGTACCTTGTCATCTTTCCAAATTATATCTAATCAAAATCAGTAAAATGTACAATTTCCTTGTTAAAAAAGTCAAAATAGAAAAAAAAATGTAACTTGTTTTTATTAGTGAAAATATCGAGAAATCCTTTTGTGAAGTTGTTCCACAGAAGTAAAAAAGCACTTTAAAATTTGTTTGGTGTCAATACCTCTATTCTGTGGAGAATGAGCCTACACACAAAATATGTTGTTTTATTTTCAATATGGCCACCGTTGCCGCTGACAACCAATTTTCATATCATCAAAATGCATGAAAAAGGTTGTTTTTTTTTTACATCAAATAAGACAATATAACCCCCCAAACTATGAAGAGATATCATAAACAAAAAATTCTTTATTTTGGGACAAAACATCACCTTAGATCGTTATAATAACGAATAAGTAGGGTAACTCTTGTTGCCATGATTACACACATTACACGTCCATAAAACCAAGCGATTGCTGCTTCTGGTATCAAATCACCCAGCATGAATGCCAACACAAAGCACACAAAATAAACAAGGAGACATGTTCTAAGCTTGCTCATTTACCCTGTGCTGACACGCATATACAGCGACAACAACTGGAGAAATGAACTGAACAAACACAAATGTACTCAAGCCTGATACAAACTTTTCTATCATGAATGTAGTTGAACAAAACACGGATGAACTGAAACAAATACAGATACCGGGGATAGGGTGCAGAAATAATGAAGAGATTAGGTTAAAAGAAAAAAAAAAAAAAAAAAAAGTAGTAATTTTCAGAAAGCGGAAAAATCATTTGCACCGAAAGACTGATCCATTTCACTTGAAGTCTTTCCATGTTGTCCGAATTTGCAGGTGACCTGGCTGTTGTTGACTTTTGTCCCAGACCAGCTCATTAATCCATCCAAGGATGATCCATTGCGGGTTGCTGGCACTAGAGAAGTAACATAGTTCCCTTTCTCTTGCAGGGAAATTTCCCATCTCCAAGATACTCATGGCCGGAAACCCTTTCCTATGATGTTTTTTCAGGTCCACTGGGTGGCTTGTCTCAAGTTCATGCTAGAGTGATTAGTGATGGTCAAATCAGCATTCCGCAGGGCTGCACCAACTGTTTGACAGCAGGAATGACAGACCACGAAACTTTAAGGGCCTCGGGAAACCCTCAGTCCATCCCCTCATCTCTCTACTAAAAGCCACAACCGTTACAGCCCACACCCCAATGTTAGTCAGTTAGTGAACTGCACAGGCATACTAGTCTGGGCAAAGCCAACTGCCAGTAGCTGTCAGCCTTTGACAAGCAAAAAGGGTTTTCATCCAAACTGTAATGAAGGAACTCCGGACAGTTAGTTTGGGGCACATCTGGAGCTGCACCCTCAAAGTGTGGACACCTTTGAATGAGCCTTAGAGGCAGTATTTCACTTACTTCTTTGTGAGTTTAAACAGATCTTGTTTCAAATTTAAATGTATCAATTAGATAAAGACCTTATTTACTAATTGTTTCTTTGCCTTATCATTGTCTTGCTATTTATTCCTACAAAATAAACTAACCCAAATCTTAAATGGAAAAGTGTTAGCGCAACATTGAGTAAAGGGAAGTAAACCAGATAATCGCTATAACAGTGTGTAAAAGCTGCTTCCCTTTAATATAATGCGCTCGAAGTAAAGGCTTCCAGGTTAACAAAAACAGTTCAGTAATTGCTGTATATCACATGCACGAAGCATCAAGAATCGGAGGAATTAATATTTAGTATTTCCTGCACGGACACATCGTGGTTCATTATAGTGACATCTCTTTCCCTCTCCCTTCTCCAAAATACCCAAATCATTGTGGTGGTTCATCATTATGACACCCTCGTGACGTTGTAAAGAGTCATTACAACACCCTGTCATCCCCCACCCCCTCCACAGAGGGAGAGAGGCAGAAAGAGAGAGCGATACTGGCTCACATTATCAGCTCGGGTAGCCAGGAGCAAGACAGAATAATATTGAACGGCACTAACTTTTCTCTCGTTCTCGATCTCTGCCTCTCCATAAGTTTACCGCCTTCAGAGATCTAGCTTGCGATAGAAAAGTCATGAAGTCCTTTTGAACCATGGAATAGTATCAAGGCATGCGGCATACACTGTCATATAAACGGCCTTCGATCAGCGCTAGTGATTTGCACTTTTCAGAGCGATTCATACTTTCAGTGTGGCTCAAGATCTTGCCGGCAGACATATTCCAGTACAGTGTAGGAATAATTCAACCACAAAAGACCGAAAGTTGTTTGGCATGTTCCTACTGAGAGCCTCTTGGTGAAGTGTCCTTCATAATAATGGTCCCATGAGTTTTGTTTGTTGGGATGTCATGAAAAACTGTCGGAGAGTTTCTGGTTCAGTTTCATCAAGGAGGCGTCACTGCGTGCAGACTAGTCCATATACGCTACACCACATCCGTTAAGGTTTGAGACCACACTGCGCATGATTTAAGGCTGATGGATAAATGAATTAGTAACTAAGATGAGGGAATTTCAGAAGAGGGTCTCTCGTGGCTACGACTTTGCATATGTCTGACCTATGCATCACTCGCGCACACACTGCCGTGCACGCAATTACAGGTTCATTGCTAATATTCTTCCATCCTCACCAATAAAGTCAGAATTAGGTTGTGGTTTCAAACTTTCGGTATCTGGTCTACCTCTTCATCTTGGTTTTAGCTTTCTACATGTTTGTCTGGGTTTTTTTTGTTTTTTTTTTTTCTTTCAGCAACGACTGAGAAAACATCCTTGGCCGTGTCCTAACTCACCTAGATCAGGATCTACAATGCAAAGGCTGAACAGCATAATTATGTCAAGACGTTAAGAACTATTATCACACAAAAATAGACGAGTCTTTGAAAATGTTTAAGATTTACATGGCTTTCTATAGGCTGTTCTCAAAAACATGTGGCATGTTTTATGACACGGGAAACAGCAGATCGGAAAATACACATTAAAACGTATGTTCTTTGTATGATGTAGCAACACTGTACGTCAATTACATTTAATTCAACGGCCAAAGAAGATACATTAGCACACAGAACAAAGTGGTGCCAGTCTCAGGCAGACGTCATCTTTATAACGTCACCGAAGTGAGTAGAAAACAAAACGTGAAACACTACTCACAAAGAGCGTAGAGCGAAAATACCTTAGTTCCAGTGATTTCCTGGGTCAAGCTGAACGGGCTGGATCTAAAACTGAGTCCAAAGATTCTTCTTATAGAGTTTGGGACAGTGTCTGCACATTAATTAAAAAGAACAATAATAATAATAATATTTCTTTTTAAATTGGTGAGGGAGGGGCGGAGGGATAGTAAACGATGCTGGATCAGCAACCTGTGATCTTTATTTATTTTTTTAAAAATAAATAATGAAATTGCGGAACCACGGGACATAGGACACTGTTGGTTAGTTTATGCATGGCCCGGAGCAGACAAGACTGGAACAGGAAACCAATAGCCGCAACCGTTGCAGACATAAATAAATATGAAGTGAGGCAGGGAACAGTAAATAATAAACAATATACAAGTACGGTAACTCTTGTTCCCACAAGAAAAAAAATTATTATTCAGTTCTCGAAAGGAATGCTGCTTGCGACACTGAATGGATGTTTCCTTGTTTGTTCTGTTTGCTCTGTGCTGTCATGACTGCTAGACGGTTCGGTGTCGCAAGCAGCATTCCTTTGGAGAACTGAATATGTTTTCTTGTGGGAGCAAGAGTTACCGTACTTGTTTATTCGTTGCAGACATGTTATATTCCAGCATTTTATGAACATCTTGAAGAAACGGAAACCAAACCATCAAGTGCAACCGTTAAGAAATTTATGTGCTTGTATTTTATTAATGTCTTGATGTAGCTGAAGAAAATTTTCATTTCATGTTGTTTGATACATCTGTGCTGAATGAAAATATTGAAGAAATGAAATCAGTGTGGCTACATCCGTTACAGATGTTACACACACACACACACACACACACACACAAAACCGCGCAATCTTGCAAATAAGAGCAGTAAGCTTGCACACCTGCTTTACTTATAGTCATTCACTGGGCACGTTCATTTACAGCAAAATTTATATCATTTTCGTCTTGACCCAATTTTAAGTACCCTGGATAAGTCAAGAGACTTTGTAGCATTCTTTTAACGTTCCAAAATGTTATATATAATTAGGCTACCTTCATGTATGTGCCTTTTCTGCAACATGCAAGAAGCAAAAGGAAAGGCAGACAAAACCGATGGCTATTCTAGTGGCTGTTCTACTATTTAAAACTCTTCCCTCTGGTATTGACCAACAAACCCTTTTACATTTTGATCAGTGCTTCTAATGTTCAAAATAAGAACAAAGACTGGTCTTGTAAATATTTAGCTAAATATAAAGTTCTTAGGAAAATCGCAAGCATGGATTATAAAGCCATTATTTTGACGTTTGTGAAGTGAAATCGGTTGATTTATAATCAGAGTGCTAAATTTAGACGTCTCGCCATGAAGCTGTCTGTCTGAAAAGAAGTCACCGAGTCTGCTCGTGGTGTGAGCGGTGAGGTGAACTTGCCGGTGTTGTGCAGAAGGTGGGTTACGGTAACTAGGTTTTGACTGCAGATTGCACTATAACGGCTGAATTGAATAACTGTGTTAACGGTGTAAGAAGACTGATTTATTTTTCTTCAAAAAGTTTTGTGAAGTTTTCAGACGGGTACGATAATGGGGAATAACTCAAATACTTTTAGAAAGTTTTGTGAACTTCGGGGGGAAAAAAAGTGTCACAACCGCGCAAACTTAATCGTGTATCAGCATTTAGCTGATTATATGTGAATTTTTCAGTAAGAAAAAATGTAATAATGCGGTGACTCTCTTTGCAGGTACACGTGTGGTGGGCAAAATGCAGACATTGTGACAGACGACGCAAGGAAATTCCAGTATCGACTGCAAAGCAACACAGCTCCCTCCGCAGACGCGGCCGGAGTGAGGTGGTGGGTTGCAGTTGAGTTAGTGGTGTCAGCGCTCATGTAGAACGGGCCTGCGGTGTCCGTGGCCAACTTGAGAAAATTTTTTGGAAATGAAATCGCAGTTTGTGATCGAAGACATCTCAAAGATGAAGAACCCCATAGTCATTCTGCTCATCTTCTCATCGTTAGCAGGTATGAGAATGAAAGATCGAGTGGAGGTGGGGGAGTGTAAGGTGTGTGCGCGCGCGTGTGCGTGTGTGTGTGTGTGTGAAAGAGATATGAATATACATATCTGTTAATTAATGTGGTGATGTACTCAACAGTGGAGTTTATAATTTCAGTTAATTCAGGTTTCTGGGAATGGGGAAGAGAAGAAAGAGAGGAGAGGGCTGAGAAAAATGTTGCTGCTCGTGAAGGGGAAGGGGGTGAGGAGAAAATGTTGAATGTGGTAATTTTCATAGTAAAAGAGAAGAATTGTGCATCAAATTATACAGGTGTGTTTGTTTCATGTGTAGATGGAATGATGCTTACCCAAACTAAAACCTATATATTCCATGTTTGAAAATCCAAACGGAGCAAAAAACGAGAACATTGAGAATGATGGCAAGTGGAGAAGAAGAGGGGGGGGGGTATTTTTACATGTCTCAGGCTGCTGTACAGTAACTCATTTGAACATTGTTACATTCAAAAGTAATCCACCCAATGCCCCCCCCCCCCCCCCCCCCCCCCCCCCCCCCCCTTCCCTGCTAAAACAGAACACACTGATTTGGGTTTTGACTCAAAGCCCACCAGTGACATTTGCTTGTGTTATTTAATGTTTGTCAAAGACTTTGACACAAAAGTGTTGATGATCTTGGCCTCTACTGTTGTTGATGGCACAGATGGTACTGGGTTGTTTAGTTTGTTAGGGCTGATAGTATTGTCAGTCATGGCTATACTTGTTTTGATGTTGAGGATTTCAGTTCAAACAATGAAGGATTGGTTCCAAATGAACTGATCTTGGCATTTTGGTAGATTTTCACAAATTTCAGTAGAACATGTACGGCAACACATGTGAACTGTGTGTGTGTGTGTGTGTGTCTGTGTGTGTTTGTGTGTATTCTGGCATTTTAAAGAGTGGTTTATTGCAGTTCAGTAAACATTTTGTTGATGCTTAAGATGTTGCTATAGCACTGTGTGATGAAATATGTGCCCTTGTATTCCTTCCTTTTTAATTTTCTTCGTTCCTCATGGAGAACTCAAAAGGTTCACCATTAGTGAGATATATATGAATGGGCAATTTCATGGTATTTTTTCACGGTGGTTGTCAGAGTTGTAAACTTTGAAGTATTGTAACTTTATTTAGTATGTGTGGATGTGATAGGATTTGACATTTTCAAAACCGGTGTTCCAGTGTGACATAGTGATCATTATTAGTGTTATGAGCCATTGTGAAAAAAATGAAAATCAAAATAGCTGACAGATGTCACCATTATCAGGTTACATCTTAACTTTTGAGATTTGTAAAAGAATGTTGATGAAAAGAAAAACAACATTTTTTCATGAGCATTGATGGTAACATCCCTGTCTCACAGAAGAACACTGCTTTTGAAATTGAAGACAACTGATTTTATTTCATTTCATCAACCAGTACTGAAGTTACTTGACTTCAGTAGAACTCGATTTTGATTGGAGCAGGTGTCCTTAAAGACCTTGAAACTGTCTTTATGCTACCGTCTTTAATCCCACAATTATTCTGTCTTTTGAGATTATGTGTGAACACAAGACTAATGTGCCTATGTTTTTATTTTCCGGTCATTCATACCACAGTGCACAATACCCAACTCTTCTCCAAAAGGAGGAGAATGGGCTTTAACATGCATGCAAGAAGAAACAGCATTTTTCCAAAATTCACCTGGTCTTGGACATCGGTTGCAAAGTGCAGTTTTGAAATTACTTGAGTGGAAAGCCAGGTGCCCGCAGCAGTCATGACTACAGTATCATTACAGCATTGTTTGTTGCTTAAAAAAAAAAGTGAAAATTATCAAATTGCATGAAATGAAGTGAAAAGGGATGGTAGGCAGGAGGGGGGGGGGGGGGGGGGGGGGGGAGGAGGAGGAGGAGAATGTGTGTGTGTGTGTGTGTGTGTGTGTTCTCAGTCTTATTTCAAGATTTTATGTTGTACTGATTTGAAACTGTTTTTCTGCCCTCTGTTTCTTGTCATTTGTTGCACCCGTTCTTGCCATCTGGCATCTCTTTCAGTCTTTGTGAATATGGACTTTGCGCGCAGCATACATGTGCCTAAATGTATATCAGGCAGAATGGGTGTGCCATGCATGTTTCATATGTGTTGTTTTGTATGTGTGTTTGACATAGTGTCTCTGTATGTCCTTGTGCTCATGTGACTGTGTCAGTGTCTTCATGAACATAAATTATACAATGAAGGTGCTGTCAAACATGAAGAGAATGGGACGGTAGAAATTAGAGAGTGTGAGGAACCAGATAGAATAGATTTAAGCTTTTTTCCTGTTTCTTTTTAACTTTTTTTTTCTTTTCTATGATTTTTAAGTGAAAGTTCTCATTTGTTAAAAATAAATCCCATCAGTTTTTTATTCTCTTCATCAGCAGATTTTTTTTTTCTTTGATCGGTTGGTAACAATGTAGAAACATTGACTGTTTAATATGGTTTCAGTAGAGGGTTTTCTTTTCCTTGTTTATACCATTATATTTTTCATCTTTCTTGATTGACATAATCAAACTCAGTAATCATATTCATTTAATACAAATTAAAATGGATAAATTCTAATATCAATCCATGGTTTTGTAAATTGTTGTGGACTCCATATAGATGGACAAATATTAAACTGTGTGTATGCATACTACTAAGCAGTGAATGAGAGAGTGTGTATGTGTGCGAAGGAGAGAGTGTGTATGTGTGCGTGTACACACACGTGCATGCCTTGTATGTGTGCATATGTGTGTGTGCATATGCATGCTTGAATCATCTCCCTTGTTCAGCAGCAAGGAAGAGCTCTCTATGTTGGTGTTTTTACTTTTGAAAGAACAATACTGGTTGCAGGCAGAAATTATGAAACCTAGCCCTTACCATGGTATAATGTGGTATTCTTTCTTGTTTCCAAAATTGTCTCACAACCAAACAAAAGAAAACACAAGTGGCACAAAAATCATAATCTTTCAGTGTTATAGTTTTGCAAGGGGCAGCTTTTTGTTCAAGTGTTCCTTTGTATGCATAGATTCTTTGGTGTCTACGTAGAATGTGCTGCATTCAGGACCTCAGATGATAACCACCATAAAGTGGTGGACTTAGACACAAGCTTTGAAGTAGCGTTTCAACCCAGTGTGTTTTTTAACAGTAGCGAGTACTGCACAGGCCACCACTGCAATTCTCAGAGCCACCAGAATGGCTGGTACAGGTTAAAACTGCTGAATGGTGTGTGGAAATAGTGAACACAGATTTTTTGAAAATGTGAAATGTCTTGACAAAAGCCCTCTTTTACATTTTGACTGTCTTTTCTGTTGAAGCGACTTCTTTTCAATATGTGGTCAGAAATCCTCCGCATAGTCTTCAGTGTTTGCCAAACATAAGCACCTTTTAAGATTGAAATCGTAGAAAGGGAGAACTGTCAGCAGATTTGTTAACATTTAGACCGTAACAGTGGTATGTCTGTGTCTGTGTCACTTGTATGAACTTTTATCCTGTTGAGTTTTTCTTATCCCAGGTGTCAAGCAGTGAATTGAGAATGCATACCCATAAACTTGAAGATTCTTTCATTGAGTAGGGCTCAGTGAAAAATGGTATGGACACATTCTTTAGATCGATTGTGGTGATAGTAGGGTGCTTTATTCTGATATGTATCTTTGGTATGATTTCTTCATGTCTGAGAACTGTTTTAAAACCATGAATAAATGGATGCTCGAGTTGTCAGAGTTAAGTTTTAAAGGATGTGAAAAGTGGAATCATCTTCATCAACTTCAAAACTTGTTTTGCTTGCACACTACTGTTGATTTTGTAAATGCGATTCACTGTGCTATTTTGTTAGTATTTAGATATCAAAAGTACTTGCCGTTATGTAAGGCATTGTGAGGGTAGGAATGGGGTGAGGGTGGAACGTAGGTAGAACCCTTTTACAATTGTAAAAAAAATTTTGCCAGAAGGAATAAGTATCAAACGTTTTTTTTTTTTGTTTTTGTTTGTTTTGTACTTCAAATGAGCTGCATTTTATATTTTGGGTAGGTAAACTTGGGAAGTGATAATGCAAAGAATTTTGTTGCCTTTTTTGTGATGGCTATTGTGTTATTGTTGTTATTGTTAAGTATTTTGATAATGATTAAATGAATAGGATCTCCTGCATAGTTGAAATTGAAAGGGAGGTAGGACAAGCCGGAAGATCAATGTATTTTCTGCCTTTAAATCATTGGGAAATTCAAAACCCATACCACTGTTTTTCGTAACATGATGGATAACATGTGGTGCCCTGGTAGTATAGCTGGCTGGAGGGGAACACATGCCGCTCGCTTCCTCTTCCATCTCCACCTGGGAACGTACGTGCCGTGGGCGGCCTTTTTTTTCTATTTTTTTTTTTTCTTTTTTTTTTTTCTTTGTAAGGGCTGGTCTTCTCCCCCCATTCCATTCCTCCCTCTTCCGCGTGCCCCTCCCCTGTCCATCACCCTGTTTCTCCCACATCCTTCCATACACGTTTTCAGGCTACAGACTGGATGTCTGCGGGCCACAGGCGCCCGCACGCACAGCCCGCACATTCCTACTTGATGCCATGCTTCATTGGCAGTTTCCGCAGCTTGGCGTGGTTCACATTCATCTACCAGCACAGTGGCAGCGATGGTGGGGGCTTCTTCCCCCCCCCCCCAACCCCCCCCCACCCCCCACCCCCCCTGTCCGAGCTTATCTCTGTCTGTGGCCAGGCAAGGGGCCTACCGACTCGGTGCTTCTCTGGTGTGAAACCCTGCCTCCCCCCCCCCCCCCCCCCCCTCCGCCCTTCCTCTCCTCTGCCCCTAACCCCACCCCCCCCCTCCCAACCCTTCCCTTCCCGCTCCGTCCTTCCTCTTTTCTCCTCGATTTTTTTTTTCTGTCTCTGTCCCCCCCCCCCCCCCCCCCCCCCCCCCCCCCCCCCCCCCCCCCCCCAGATATATTTGTAGATGGATAGTGGTGTGTGGGTACCAGAGACTCAAGTGGTACTGTATAGTGCCGGCACGTATCTGTAGTAGCAGCTGGTAGCAGTGATGTGAGATAGAACTTGCAGGGAACTTCAGCAGGGTTCAGTGCTCCTGTTGAGTACATTTTGGGAGAAAAAAAAAAAAGGCTGGGGGTGGGAAGGGGGGGGGGGGAGGAAAAAAAAACACGGTGAAGGCCAGTATGTTTCCCAAAAGAGTGGGAACTTGTTTTCGTCAGTAGCGTTATACAAGTTCTTGCCTGTTTAAGGTCATTTGGCATCTTAGGAAATGTTTGGAGTTCATTGAAAAATTAACCTTATTGTTTAGGTCTTACTGTAGTTAGAGACCATACATATAAATCATCATACACATGTAAAGTTTTTATATAGCAGGACAGTTTCACTGTTGTTGTTGTTGTTTAATGTGTGCAGTTCTTGCCAGACAGCAGAAATGTTTGTCAGAACTACTTCATCGCTCTCAAACATTTAAGTCAAGAAATCTAGAGATCACCCTCGCCATGTTACACCTGCAGCATTCATATGAGAAAGGACTTAAGGAAAAGATCAGTTGGGGTTCAGTGCTCCTGGAGTTTGTTTGTAGAGTACGCTTTAAAAGAAAATGGGGGTGGGGGGGGAAAGGGGAGAAGGGGGGGGAAAAAAAAAAAAAGGGAAGGCCAATGTGTTTTTCCAAAAAGTGGGAACTTGTAAAAAAAAAAGTTTTAACAGTAAAATATCTCAGTTTGTTGGCGTCTTACAGGGAATTTTTGTTGCGCTTTGAAGATTAAACCTTTTTGTTCAGCTGTCACTGTAGTTTGATGGTATACTTGGGTTTCTTCACTCGTGTACAAATTTTTTTTTAATAATTTTTTTTATTAGCAGGTAGAGCTTTACTGTTTTGTTTCAAATGTGAGCGATCCTGGCATAATAGCTAAATGTCTGATTGATATTGATAATGTTAGTGATCTCAAAGGTATCATTTGTAATATCTAGAGATAAGCAGCACCTTATGGGGAAAAAGGGAATGAAAATGGAGTATTTCATTGCCCCCCCCCCCCCCCCCCCCCCCCCACCCACACCCCCCCCACACACACACACACACACACACACACACTGCTGTTCAGAGAGACCCGCCCTCTGACTCTTGTCCCACCTACTCCACTTCTACTCTTCCTCCCATATTCTTTTCCCGTTACCCCCCCCCCCCCCCCCCCCCTTTCAACTGGATAGGTGATCCACTTACACATACATCTGAATTTAAATACCCCTATCCCCATCCCCCATCCCCACCTCTCCAAGTTTTACATACACACACTCTCGCATCATGCGCACACAAGCACCCGTACATGCACACCCGCACATGCACACACGCGCGCAGACACACACACACACACACACACACACACACACACACACACACACACACACACAAACACAAACACACTCACAGAGAGTTCCGCAAGTAAGAACAATCCGTCTACAGATAGCATAGAGATAATAATAAAGGGTGGATATTTTCATAAATGTTTGCCGGGTAACACTGGAGAGACCACTATCCTCCCCAAGTTTCCGAGTATACCAGAATAATACCATGGTCCAAGACAGATAGACAGAGGCCAAGTCTACCAAACACTGTGGGCACAGATAGATGGTGAGAGGCAAACAGTTGCTGAGCTTCAGACATACACACATTTGTCAGCTTCAGACACATACATACATTTGTCAGTATCAAGTTACAGCACATATTGCCCAGTCATACCATTTACCTTGTCTTGGAAGAAGACAGGAGAAGTGGATTCATTGAGATGAATACAACAGAGCGGAGAATTGTCGACAGAAGCTCTTGTGCAAGGTTTCATCATTTAGCTTTTTTGGTTGAGGTCAGGAATTCAAAATTTGATTGTTTTGGGCATGCCTTTTATTTCCCAACCCATCCCGCACCCCCCCCCCCCCCCCCCCCCCCCCCCCCCCCCCCCCCAGGTTATAAATGTATGTAGTTATCTCTCTATCTCTTATATCATCATTATTTGAAATTGTGTGTGTGTGTGCGCATGTGCACGTGCGCACCTGCATTAAAGACAAAATTCATTCATTGTTCAGCTTCATTATAAAGGATTTATTTTAGAATGTAACATTACAGTTCTGTCTCTGTGACAAGATTAAATTTAAGCAGTAGGTTGATCATTAGGTAAATTGTTTGAAGTTATCCTGAGGCATTTGATTTGGCAGAGGTCAGCAAACAAATTTCACGAGACAGAGTCAACCATGAACTTACTGTTGTGCGAAGAAGTGGACCGTAGACCCTCATACCCCTCACCCCTCCCGGCTCCCTCCTCTTCCCACAACAAATGTAACGGTACACCCGCATTCCGGTGCTCTCTCACTTGTTAACATCGCTGTCCTCCCAGCTCCCCTTGTCACCCCTCGCCCTAAAGCCTCTTTCACTGCCACTTTTTGTTCTTTGTGGTTTCAAGTCACTTGGGCTGTGGGTCACTTGACTTGTCACACTCTTGACCTTTCCCTATGCAGGGCTCAATGTCGGAGAGGAGGGGGGCATGGCCAGAGGGAGAGGGGAGGGGAGGGGAGCCGCCAGGTTGGTGAACAAGTCACCTGTCGTGTGGGCCAGGCAAATGAGATTGTTATCAGTACAGCTGCCCTGGCTTGTCCTCTGCTTCCTGGAATACAGTTTTCAGGTGGAGATCTGCTGGCGAGTCTGCTCTTGTTGAGGGTTATTTTGAACTTGCTGGCAGCTTAAAAAGGCTGCTGATGCCCCATCCTGTTGAGGATACCTTGTGCCTTTTACCTTGAGGACAGTTTCAAGAAGCAGCAGTGTTTTCTTTACTAGGCTTTGTGTGTGTGTGTGTGTGTGTGTGTGTGTGTGTGTGTGTGAGTGAGTGAGAGAGAGAGGAAACAAGTGAACAAATGAAAAGCTCTTTATTGAGGGAAAGGAATAAACACAAAGTCCATGGCTTTTTTTTTCTATTCAGCCCGCAAAGGAAAGATGTCTAAACATATGAAAGAAAACATCGCACAGAACTGCATATCAACACATATAGAACAATGGATACACAACAAGGTAGAATGAATGATGCAGTATATATTCAGAGGAAGAGAGAGTGAGAGGGTGGGGGAGGAAGGGATGGAGAACAACAATGGAGAAAGACAGAGAGAGAGAGAGAGGATGGGAGTGGGGGAGTGGAGAAACAGTATGAAGAGACAGAATCTCTGACAGACAGAGAGAGAGAGAGAGCAATCGCAGTTCTCTAACCAAAAGGGAAAGCACATATTTCCCAACATCTGGCCTCCCTTACCAAAAAAAAAAAAAAAAGGAGGGACAGAGGTGCGCCATTAGTCTACAAAATAAATCTGCATCTATGTGCATGTTTTGTGTGTGTGTGTGTGTGTGAGAGAGAGAGAGAGAGAGAGAGAGGTGTGCACTGTTGTCAATAAAGTAAGGAGTTTACCAACTCTGCATGTAAAGTGTATGATTGTGACTGAGGCTGAAAAAAGATGTGGACTTTGCCCATCACATTTTTTTTTTATTGTTCATTGAAAATGAAATTAATTCTATTTCATTTTGGAATGTCTCAAACAGACTTAAGACCTCACTTTATTCCTGAAAAATACATTTGTTCTGAATACGTTTATAATTTCAGCTATGTGGTTCAATTGTCACAAGAGGTTGTGTGTGTGTGTGTGTGTGTGCGTGCATGCGTGCGTGTGCGTGTGTGTGTCTGTGCGCACATGTGTGTATTAGAAAAATTATAAGATCTAAAGTTCTGCATTTGACTTTTCTTAGAATAGAGGAATTTATGTAGTTTTTATCTATTTTACTATGTAGATTTTTTCTGTTATGATATGAAAACCTCTGTGCCCACCAGTAGCTAATGAGATGATTAACTCTTTCAATGTGGGTGTGTGCATGCGTGCTTGCAGGCATGTGTGTGGAGAGGGAGGGAGTATGCCAAGTAGTGTAAAATGTTTGGTTGCAAAGTTCAGTCTGTTATCAGTGTATTTTCTGGAGAAGAAAAAAAAAGCTAAGGGCTCTGCAAGTTGTGTGTTCGATATACAGTACCTGCACCAAAATCAATCAGTTAGAGAAGGTAGGTTAGGGTATTGAAATGTCATTTGCAGTCGATCTTGTGATGAAATATGAAATTGAGTTCCTGTCTTCTAGTGGATCAAAATCATACAAATGAATCGGTCAGAAGTTAAATTGTTGAAACAAGTAAGAACAAGCCCAGTATAAACAACAGAAGTGTAAAAAGTGTTCTGTTAGTGGAAGTTATTTTGTGATATTGAAAGGACAGTTGTTGCCATAGTTGTGGTCTCTGTACACAAAGATATGTTTTTTTATTGAATGTGTAAGGAATTACCATACCTTTGTCTTTTTACACTTGCAGTGCCACTCATTAGCTGTACACTCCAATTCTTCAGGCCTGGAAAGGAAATAAGATGTGATATCTACTTCTCGGTGCAATTTGAGGAGAGGACATAGAAATTTCTGGTTTTATCAACAGTTGAAATTCAAACTTCAGTGCAGGTCTGTTCAGCGTAAACCTGGGAACTGAAGTTAACTGGTGCTTTTAGGGTAAAGGAAAAGACAAAAACCGGCAAAATCAATGAAAAAATGCTACTGCTTTGTGCCAGAACCAACGCACTGTTTAGGCTCCTCCTTCCCCACTCACTCAAATTTCAGGTACAAGAACCAGTGGTGAACTTCTGTGTGTTGGCACGCAAGGCAGTCAAAAAAGAGAAAAAAAAAAGAGTTTGGGAATTCTGCCCAGCAGAATCTGCCATGAAGTCTGTGGAAATAGGAACTGGAGTTATTTATAAATACTTTGTTGAAGGAAATTTAGGCAGAAAGTTCTGAAGATTAAATTTATTTTTGTTTACAAGTTAATGGTATAGCTGGGAATGCGGCCCGTTTTGAATATAATTTACACACAGAAATATTTGTGTGTGTGTATGCATATATATATATATATATATATATATATATATATATATATATATGTGTGTGTGTGTGTGTGTGTGTGTGTGTGTCTGTCTGTCTGTCTGTCTGTCTGTCTGTTGGTGCACGTGTGGCACGCACATGTGTGTGTGAACTTTCATCTGGAAGTAAATTCGGAGTATAAGATGAGAGTGTATTGAAGGAGCAACTTCAAGAGGTTAATCTATTCTGCTTTCATCTTCTGGATAATTAATGTACCATAACTAATTACGTCTACCTTGACAAATGGATTCCCCCTGTATTGCAGTATTTTTCCTGAGGTGTTTGTGACTGGACATATGCAGCTGTGTCTCTCTTTTGCATAGATTTTTTATGTTTGGATATAGGGGGGAGGGAGTATGTCAGGAGGGGGAGGGAGTCCTACTTTTCGTATACAGATTATATTTAATAAGGATAAGCTTTGATTGATTTTGTCAACAGAGGACAAGAGATT